>JAOTRO020000005.1:2134572-2150976 GCA_028566515.2 Pyracantha coccinea | reverse complement strand
CGATCACGTAATCTGAATAACAGTTGCTTCATTCAACTTCGCATTTCATGTTTTTCTATCATCTCCCATTTCTCCCTACAGTTTCAGAACGCACCGCCATCTAGTTTTTCTACAATGCAACCGAGCAGTGAATATCTGAAAAATAAATAATTAAATGTGAACATTGAGATTTAGCGGTTATAAAACGATAGATCATACGGCTACAAGTCAATGCATTCAATACCACGAAGCCACACCCCACTGCTAACAAAGAAGTTTTTTTAACTTTTCGAGTGACGTGGAACATATATGGGCATTTTGTTTTATCTTCTACACAATTTTTTTTAATTTATATCATTTGATCATCCCAATTCATTCGATCTGAGGCACCGAAAATTGAGAGGATATGTGAAAAATAATAAGATGTGTGTGGATAGCACCACCATTGCTTAGGTTAACCTAGTCTGATATCATTAAGAAAATTGAGATTTCAACCCAATACCAATTAACAATGTGGAGTAACCCAACTTATATAAACCAATCAACTCAAATTCTTATAAACTTATTCAAGGTTTTTTTAACTTTCCAACGTGGGACAACTCTGTGCATCCTTATACTATGTTTCATCTTTTTATTATTGTTAATCCATTCTTTATTTATGAAATGGATTATATTCTTCCTTTTGATTTTTTATACTCAGGGATATGGGGAGAAAAAGAAAGCCCTCAATGGGAAGTAATGAATATATGCGCTTTTATCATCATGAAAGTAAGAGAAAGAAATCAAAATAGAGGATGTTACACTTATAAAGCTTGATGTTGTCTCCACTTATATATATGCTTGTGGTTCTGAAGAAGTATTTTCATTTCAACTGCATCAACTATTCGCAGGCCTAATTTCAATCAATGCCAACTTCCTCTTTTCTCTTCCCCATACTCTATCTACTAATCTCAATCTCAATTACAAGCAAGTCTTAATCTCTTCTATGTATTTCTTCTACTTAGGGATGTCAATTGGTGTTCGGATTTATCTATTTATATTATTTTTGTCTTTCTGTCTAACTCATTAGTTGATCAACGCGCAAAATGATATAAATTCAATTGTGTTAGTTATGTGTCTTCAATTCGTGAGAATTTCAAGTTGTGTAATGTGTGATGTCCGAAATTGCCACCTTTACTGCACTGTGTCCTCGTTTTTTTGGGTTTCTAATTGTGTTTTCTTGTTTCCGTTTCTTGTTTCAGATGGGGCTCAACTGATTCTAGTGAACAACTGCAACGAAAGCATATGGCCCGGTATACTCGGCAGTGCGGGCGTAGACACTCCTCAAAGCGGCGGTTTCCATCTTGGCAGCGGCGAGGAGTCAGTTCTTGATGTACCTGAGAAGTGGTCAGGAAGAATATGGGGCAGGCAGGGTTGCTCCTTTGACAGTAATGGAAAAGGCAACTGTGAGACCGGCGATTGTTTTGGCCAATTGCATTGCCAAGGAAAAGGAGGCGTGCCTCCCGCGACCGTGGTTGAAATGACGCTGGGAACATCAACTTCACCCCTGCATTTTTATGATGTGAGTTTAGTTGATGGCTTTAACTTGCCCGTGTCAATGAAGCCGGTTGGTGGGGGAATAGGGTGCGGTGTTGCCTCATGCGAGGTTGATTTGAACGTGTGCTGCCCATCTGCGTTGGAAGTGAGGAGAGGAGGCAGGGTGGTCGGGTGTAAGAGTGCCTGCTTGGCTATGCAGTCAGCGAAGTATTGCTGCACAGGAAGCTACGCAAACCCAAACACTTGCAAACCAACCCTTTTCACACATCTGTTTAAGGCCATATGCCCCAAGGCTTATAGTTATGCCTTTGATGACTCCTCCAGCCTTAACAAATGCCGGGCTTCGCGGTATGTCATCACTTTCTGCCCTCCCCATTGAGGAATGGCTGAAAAGGATGTAGCCACTGGCTATACTTGGAAGAAACTGTTGTTATTCTGTTTTTTCTTTCTTGAGAAGATTGGATTTACTTTTTAAAGAAATGAGTAATGCTAAAACCAGATTACATCACTGTTAATGCTTACGCTTTACATAAATTATCATCGCCGAATACGTAACCGAAAGAAGTGAACCTTCAGCTAATACTCCAAAGAAATTAAACAACTTTAGACGGCAGTTTCCTGTTGGTTTTGTAGTTGTCAGTATTTTAACCCAAATTCTTTGTATCTAACATGCACATGATAGGATTAGCTCGACGATAAGTGTTCGAAGCAGAGTTGCATAGCGTCATATACAATAAAACAGACGGAAAGCTCCAAACTGTTCTGCAATTTTAAGCTGAAAACTTTGAGAAGGGAACATGGGTTCATACACAGATGTAGCACTCGTTCAAGAGGAGGTTGTAGTGCCCCCGACTTTTGGCTCGTCTCTGCAGACACCAAATTTTTTGGAAATAGCAAAGATCAACCCCTTGCATGTCCCTGAAAGATACCTTCGTATGTGTCAGCTATCTTCGGACATTCCTACCATTGATTTCTCTCTGCTTTCAAGTGGGAACACGGAGGAGCTTACCAAACTAGACTTGGCTTGCAAAGAATGGGGTTTCTTCCAGGTAATTGATATCTAGTGCAGCTATAATTTAATTATAACGAGTATTTCAACATTTTTACCAAATTTTGTTATGTCAAAACTTTCATTTCAATCAAATATGAGTCCACTTTAAATCTCTTTTACTTCGAACAAGTAAGACACTAACATTTGGTGATCAAATTTCATAACTTTAGCGTTATTTGATATTAACTTTTCAATTTAATTCATTGCAGATGGGAAATCATGGAGGATGCTGCTGCAAAGTTCTTTCAACTTCCATTAGAAGAGAAGGATAAGGTTGCCATGAATCCGACGCCATTCAAGGCTAAGGGCATGCATATACGATTTCGGAAGAGCAGATACTGGACTAGTCTGACTTACTGACTCTTCTTGCTTACCCATCTCTATATAGAAAGCTCAAATATTGGCCAACCACACCGAAGAATTCGAGTATGTTTGTAAAATTTCACGAAAAAAATAGAGTATTGTTTCTTGCGATCCAAGTACGTATCTAATATTTTTAATTATAGTTTTTGTGAAGGGATGCAATTGAGACATATTCAAGTGAAGTTAAAAAGGCTGGAGAAGAGCTCATAAGAGCTCTATCTTTAATTATGGGGATGGAGAAGGATGCTCTTCTCGGCCTGCATAAAGAGTTGGTCCAAGTTTGGCTTGTGAACTACTATCCGCCATGCTGCATGCCTGATGAAGTGCTACGCAAAAGTCCGCACTCTGATACGAGCACCATAACCATACTCATGCAAGAAGACAATGTGACTGGATTACAGATCCGGAAGGAAGGAGAATGGGTGCCGGTCAAGCCAAGTCCAAACTCTCTAGTTGTAAATGTCGGAGATGTTATTGAGGTACTATATATAAGTAGCACCGTGGAGATGTTTCTCTAATACTATAAAAGTCTTCCTAGATTTACCTGAGAAAAGTGAGCTTCACATTTGTTTTTGTCATCACAGATATGGAGTAATTGGAAGTACAAAAGTATTGAACACAGAGCTGCCACAACCGAAGGCCAGGCAAGGTTATCGTATGCAACATTTCTTATACCACATGATGATGTCGAAATTGAACCATTCAATCACATGATGGACTGTCCACGATCTGTTTGGATGTACAAGAAAGTCAGATGTGGAGATTATCTGAGGGAATCCTTGAAGATGAAAATGGTGGGAAGGTACACACTCAAGTGGCAAAGATTGAAACTTAAAATTGTGTTTTCTATTTACAAAAGCCAGAGTAAACAAAAGAAAAGAAAAGGACTTAAAATCAAGTAGTCCTCGACAATCATGATTTTTTTTTTTGTCATGTAAAAATATCAGCAGGCATTTCTTTTGGTTTCTTTCTCTGTAAGAAATCCGTTCCATTTTAAATTGGACAAGTCAGCAATCCTACGCACTTCTGTACAAGGAAGAACGAAACGGTGAACATTCTAATTCAAGCTAAAACCATGGTTCTAAAAGATGTCAGACTCTATTCAGGCGGCGAATCGGGGCCTAAGTGGACGCCTAGGCGGGCTAAGAAAAAAAAAACAATATCCAAATAATTCTTATAACATTTATATATATATATATATATTATGTATAAATCTCAAACTTTCGACAACTTTTGAAAAAATAAAAAGTAGTGGGTGGTTTCATAATCAAAACCGTGTGCCACTTCAACTCTTTCACATTCCTAAAGGTGGAGTATCAAATCATCACACCTTTTTGACCTTTCGAAAATTGAAAAACCCTTTATATTACACCTTTGCATTTCTTCTTCTTCCTTAGCCCTTTCAGAGCCTTTCCAGAGCCCTCTCAGAGCTTCAAAATGAATAAATGGATCTGCAGTTCGCGCAACTAAATAAATGGATTTGCAGCTCGCGCCATTTCAGATTAAATGTCAAATACCTTCTCTCTCTCTCTCATTTATTCACAAACGGCAAGCTGCAGAAGATCGTCGGGGCTTTGCTGCTACGTACGACATCGAAAGTTTCAGATTTGTTGCGAGAGTTGCAGCAAGTTTGTGATTTACAGCCGCCTAGACTGCCGCCTAGCGCCGCCTAGACCGCCTACCGAGCGCCTAGGCGGCCGCCTAAATCCTTCCCGCCTTAAGTAACAGCTTTGGCCTAAATCGAGTCGGAGCTTCGCCACCCAGCGCCTAGGCCAATTTTTAGAACATTGGCTAAAACTGCTTGGCTCTTTACATATACAGAGTCATTCTTTTATATTTGTAACTCACAATCTGACATATAAGGTCATCTCCAACCGAAGGGTCCAGAGGGTTAGAGGGCCGAAAAGAACCCGAAAACCATGTCCAACCAAGGGCTAGGCCAAAGGGCTTGTGGGCCCCACAGAATTTGAAAGGGCCAAAGGGCTGGCCCAAATTTTTGTTAATGTTGTTGGTTTTGCTGTCGGTTATAACCGACAGCAATAAAAGAAATAGTGTCGGTTATAACCGACACAAATAGTAGGAAAAAATTTGAATACAACGGCTAGCTGACTGCAGCTAGCAGTTGTATTCAATTTTTTTTTAATGAATTTAAACCTTTTTTTTCCTATAAATACATAAGTCATTCGTACACCATTTCTCACATATTTTTCACCATTCCATACTATATCACTTCATTCTATTTCAATTCTTCACACTATAATTTCTTACCTCTTCCAATAATATTTCCTTCAATTTTTTCAATAATTTTCAAATGGCCTCATCTACAATGAAAGGTAGCGTTTGGACCCGAAAAGAAGATGAAGCTTTTTGCAGGGCTTATAGATGGGTCTCGGAAGATAGTGTGAGGGGGATTTCTCAAACAAGTGAAGGTCTTTGGACTCATGTGTCCAAAAAATACTTAGAGTTCTACGAAGGCACCATTCCACTGAATACCCGAAACCACGAGAGTTGTTCTTCAAGATGGAAAAAACATCTTCATCCAAGTTTGAATAAATGGCATCAAGCATTGTTAGCAGCCACAAGTAGACATAAAAGCGGTGCCAATTACTACAACGAAGTTAGTGTTTTCACAGTTTATTTTAAATGTTTAATTATATTACATTTAATTTCATAAATAAATTTCCTTTAATTTTTGTAATTATATTTTCTAGGTATGCCAAGCGGAGGAATGATATATGGAGGGCAGCTTAAAACCCTTTCAGTTTCATGGTTGTTGGGAAATTTGTAAATGGTGGGTGTTATTTGAAGATCCACCTCAACACAGAGCTCCTACGCCGGTGTTTGAAACTGCATCCTTAGCTGCAGCTATGGATGAATATGGATCTCCTACCATTCAACAAACAAGGGTAGAAAATCCATCTACGGGTGAAGGTTTCATACCTAGGGCTATGGGATGAAACAAGGCACGAAGGTTGAAGGAAAAGGGTAAGGCAAATGATGATTACGCCGCTCAACATGAAGTGGCGGCCTCATTGCGATTAATGGTGGAGCAAAATGCCCTTGAGGCGGAAGAAAGGGAGCGTAGGCATGAAGAACGGGCCAAATAAATACAAGAAGAGATGGATGATAAGAATATGGAAAGGAACACTTTGAATTACACTCCAATGAGTAAGGCCTATTTTGATAGGAAAAAAAAGGAAATTATGGCTCGGCGGCAGTTGTTTACCTCTGAATATACTCCTACAATGGCGGATGATGAAGATGATGTTGATTATGAATATTAAATTTAAGTTGTTGTAGTTTTTAAATTTAAGTTAATGTTGTTTTTAAATTTATTTGTCGTTTTTAAATTTAAGTTGTAGTTTTTAAATTTAAGTTGTTGTTGTTTTTAAATTTAAATACTAAATTATGTTTGGCCCTATGGCCCTTTGGCCCTCGGTTGGAGACGATTTTTTGTGGCAGGGCTAAAACGAGCCCTCTGGCCCTCTGGCCCTCAGTTGGAGACGGAGGCAAATATGGTCATGTACTGTTTATTAAAATATTAATATCTTGAAGAATCTTGGAGGGCCAGAGGGCTCAAACGAACCCTCTGGCCAGCCATCGGTTGGAGATGGCCTAAGAGCACAAGAAAGGGCATATGAGATCCACACCCTACCTTGTACTTAAAAGGGATGCTAGACTTATGATTTTTAACCTTTCATGAGGACATGTCGGCATCAAACACCCTATATCTAATCCTCATTTTTCTGAAAATCAGGACCATCCTTTTCGGTAGAGAAATTAGAAAACAATAAATAAAAAAAGCAGTTACGGGCAACATGTCAAGACGAAGAAAACTGGAGAAAGTCAACCAAAAAATAAAAAAAACAAAAAAAAAAGCCGAAAATAAACAACAGAGGACAACACCGAGCAGCAGTAGCGGAGCCAAGTGGGGGCAATGGGATCCCTTGACCCCAATAACCTTGTACAGAACTGGTACTTGAAAGAGAGAACTGAAGAAGATCAAGGGGCGAAAAAATGGTGCAAGCACAACCACCTGGGGAAAAAACCCAAGAGGTCCCAGAAATGGAGGTGAACGACAACCCAAGAAGTCCATCGTTCAAATTCAATGCACAGGCACCTGAATTTGTGCCAAGATCACATGCCCAGATGCCAATTTCTGGTTATTTCTATCCCTGCTTTCACTTTCTTGGTGACACTGCTTCCCCTGATTGGTTTTACGTTGAGGACCAAGAATTGCCTCCTTACTTGATCTCCAATAATCCCAATATCGATCCGCTTTCCAATCGGTCCAAGAACGCGATCCCTGATGATCTTCAACAGAAGATCATCAAGCAGGTGATGTGTCTTTGATTCTTAATTCTTTTTATTCCTTTTGTTTCGTACGTCAAGGAAACGTTGTTTGTCAGACTGTGAATCTAGACTATTGACCATGTTGATATTTGTGTGAATGTGTAGCGGGTTCAATATGCCAAAAGAATGTTACCTATGTGTTAAATTTGCGAAATTATGTACGTAGGTCTGTTTTTTTATAAGGAATTCGATAAAATATATGTCTGGATTTTTGGATCATGTTGGGCAAACTGGGATCATCCTTTTAGGACCTTCACTTATTACACTCTCACCATGGCTTTTACAAGTGAGATTACACAAATAGATTTAGTTTCAACCATGTGTGACACATGAAATCTGAAAAACTTATGTTAGCTTAGTATTTGTTGGCAAATTTTTCTAATCGTTTGAATTTTCGAGCTTTAGTTCCTCTTGCCATGCGGTTTCTTAATTTTCAGAAATAGGATTTTCGTTGTGGATCTTATCCAGTTTAATATAAGAAGCCATTGAAAGCATTCGTCCAATGCTGTCGATGTCCCATAACAAAACCTGTATCGAAATGTCTTAAACAGTTGGAGATCCTCTATAAATTATGAGCCATCATTTCACTCTTTCAAATTTGCAATGCATGAGATGTTAAATTCTTCTAACACATGGATATTTTGTTATCCTTATTGATGCCCATAGTCGTTAAACAATTAGGACTGGACCATGACAGCGTCTTCTGAACAAATTTTTTTGCATAAAACAGGTGGAGTACCAGTTCAGTGACATGAGCCTGCTGGCAAATGAATCCTTAGCGAAACACATAAGTAAAGATCCCGAAGGCTTTGGTAGGCAATTTCGGAAACTACTTTCTGCAGAGTTAAGTAAATTTTTGTTCCTCATTTTAATTCATGCATAATTATGTATTTTATAACAGTTCCGATATCTGTTGTTGCCTCCACCAAAAAAATGAAGTCACTTATTAGTAACAACCATATTCTCGCCCAAGCGCTCCGGTCTTCTTCAAAGCTGGTAAAAATTGCTGATATTTTTGTTGTCATTCTTCGTTCCCAGATAGTATTACTCATTTGGTCTTCAAGCTTTCATCCTTGTTCTTTAATAATTTTATTGAAGGTTGTAAACGAGGATGGCAAGAAGGTTCGACGTAAGCATCCTTTTACTGAAAAGGACAAAGAGGAATTGCAGGTAAAAAGTAAAAGCAGATGCTTACTAATTAAACTACATCGATTTAAGTATTCTCATGAATCTTTTTATGGTGTGTTTGTTCTTTTTCCGTTCTTGTAGTCTCGCACGGTTGTGGCAGAGAATTTGCCTGAAGATCACTCTCATCAAAACCTAGAGAAGATCTTCAGTGTGGTTGGAAGGTTGGATTTTTTGCACCAAGTTTTCCCATGTTCTTTTTTTTTTTCCTTTCTTTTTGTGTGTTATCTATTATGAGAGGATCATCACTACATATTTACACTGTCTGTCAAGAACAGCGTGAAAACCATCCGAATATGCCATCCCCACGAATCCAATTCTTCTCGGTCAAAAGGCGATTTCATTATCAGCAACAAGGTACAAGATTAAATTAACCATTTTGTCCTAATAGTCATATCATTTCACAAGAACTTTCTTAGAATTCTTCTTCTCATTTTACATTTTTATGCAGCTTCATGCACTTGTGGAGTATGAAACAACAGACATAACAGAGAGAGCGGTATGTTTAATGCCATTATAACTTCAGATTCCATCCTTTGTATTCTTAGCATTTTTTATTCATCAGGTTGAAAAGTTGAGTGATGAAAGGAACTGGAGAAAAGGTCTCCGAGTAAGGATGCTGCTCAGACGCTCGGTATGTCTATAAAACAACAAAGGATGTGGTTTTCTGTATAACCTCTACATATTTATGTAGACCTAAATGTATTTGACAAGGCCTCATTGCTTCTGGTACACCGTAATTTTCAGCCAAAGTCTGTTTTGAAGAACAGAAAGTCTGATTTCGATGG
The DNA here is from genome assembly GCA_028566515.2 of Pyracantha coccinea. Classification (NCBI taxonomy): domain Eukaryota; kingdom Viridiplantae; phylum Streptophyta; class Magnoliopsida; order Rosales; family Rosaceae; genus Pyracantha; species Pyracantha coccinea. Next base: position 2,141,721 of record JAOTRO020000005.1, on the reverse strand, counting down.
CATTTTAGAGGATGAAGAGCCGTTGTATGATTGTGCAGAAGAAACTTCTCACCCAAGCAACCTTGAATTGGTCATTGATAGTCCTAATGTAAGTCCTTTATTGCATAACCAATCACTTTATCATGTCATTACATTGCCTTTTACATCATGTACTGTACTTTATAGAGGCGAGATCCACCTATTCATGTGGATCACACTTCTATTAAAGGTATGGTACAAAATGTGGTATAATAACATCTTTATCTCACATGAAATTCTGTTTGCGTAGGGTGAAGAAAAATCAGCCGGGTCCAAGAAAGGATGGGCATGGGGGCGAGGTAAGGGCCGAGGATGCGGGCAGAGCCAGAGCAGTCGTGGCCTGATTGCCCCGTCTCCGCTATCAAGCAGCACCATCCAGTGTGAGTCATCTGCAAAACAGAATTCCAAGGGCCCAAGAATGCCAGATGGTACTAGGGGTTTCACCATGGGAAGAGGCAAGCCAGTAAGCGCCACGAATTCGCCGTAGGAGAGTGATTGATTGTCATGGTGGCTCAATTTTGCTGAAGGTCTACTTAGTTACTAGAAGAATCCGCATATGGCTCTCTGCCTACCCTAATTAAGGAGTCTTGAGAAGAAGGGGGATTTTGGTTATGTATGTGAAATCAGTAATTTGATTATTGATTTTAATTGTGGTGTATAATATGGTAAACAAAATTTTAGGATGTCATTAGCTCATGGCAGTGATCATTTAGTGGTCACATTTTTTGTTTTTTTGTTTTTGTTTTTTGTTTTTTTGTTTTTGTTTTTTTTCCTATAGAAACTTTGCTTTTGGGATGGAATTTAATTATTTCATTGTTGGCTATTACTTTTGGTGTTAATGATAGCGTAGAAATACATAGAAAATGGAGGGATGAAGAAGAGTGGAAGAAATATGTGCAAGACATGTGCAAGAAATGGACACAAAATGAAAAATTATTCTATCTTGTTTTCATTTTCAAGATTTTGTTTCATTCATTCTTCCTTCTTTCACCCTTCTTTTGAACCTCCTTTCACCGTAATTTTTCTCACATCTCAAGTACAAAAAAAAAACAAAAAAACCTAAAAACAAAATATTTATAAACGAATATTGTTTAATATTATTCTTCTCTTAGATTATAAATTAAATATTATTTTTCTTGATTTCTTGGTTCGTTCGCCGGAACTCCTTTATAGCTTCTTTCAAAAAAAAAAAAACAGATCTTAATCAAGGGATTTCAAATTCTTAAAGCAGACTTTCGGTCTATTCAAAGAAAGAAAAAAGCAGACTGTATATTCAAAGAAAGATAAAAATTGGCCCATGCAGGTCTCGAACCTGCGACGTTCGCGTTATTAGCACGACGCTCTAACCAGCTGAGCTAATAGGCCATTTTTGCGAGAGTTCCTTTCTATTCGAATATCACCTTGAGGCAGCTGCAACCTGGTAACCCCCCCCCCCCCCCTTTTCTCTCTTCTCCTCTCTCCAAAGTTGCATAACATTTCAATTTCAACTTGTGTTACACTATGTTTGGAGGAAGCAAATAAATTTGAAATTTAGATAAAAGTCAAAATTTATAAATTAACATGTACCAATTTTTTTGTTTGAATTTATAAACATAGAAATTTAGAATTTTTGTGTGGGAAAGAATTTGGGACCTACAATTCCCAAATTTAAATTTCCATATAAATAAGTGTTATTTCTGAATTTCCATGATTGAGAGTTCAAAAAAAAAAAAACAACTTCAGTATTCAATTTGCTTTTAATCATGGTTCAGTTCAATTGCCCACCACTCCAACTTTTGCTTACCCATCTTTGTACCCCTTTCATATTGTGAAATCACTGAAATGTGAATGTTATCTTTTTCCTATGTGGTGACAGTTAGGGCTCGTTTGCTAGAAGCACTTTTGTAAAACCTAACTTTTATTTTTGTTTTTTTAAATTAAAATGAGTTTTGTTGAAGTTGGTTTTATTTTTTTTATGTTTTCTAAACCTTACTAAGGGTAGTTGACTCTTGGTGTTGTGTTGAAGATATGAGGACTTTATAGTATGTTAAAAAAATTTGCTGTTAGATTCTTGGTTGTATCTTTGGTTACATATCCAATCCTTCATTCATTTGATGCATTCCTTGTACCAAAGCATGATAGAATTTGTGTAAGATAGGAGATTATGAGTTGCTTTAAGCAGAAGGTTTGAGGTTCCATTATAAAATTAATTGGTAATATGGGGAGTAATTGAATACTTATAAGCATGTGCAAAGTCCATTCTTTTTCGAATGTAGGATACACAATCTCAACACTTTCATTATGTGACGATGAAGTATAAATCCACACTGCCCTTTGGATAAGTCAATCTAGATACGCAGAATATAGAATCCAGATCCTGAGCCCAATGATCAAATGATCCGGGCCGTTGAAATTTGATCCAACGGCTACAAACAAGGGGCCCCTCTAAAAGTTATGATAATTATAGCCGTTGGATTAAATTTCAACAACCTGGATCATGTGATCCTTAGGCTCAGGATCTTTAGATCCGAAGAGGATCTGAGTTCCAGAATATATATTTTCAGTTCAACAATCATTACATACATTGAATAAAGAGAACTTTAACGAATCACTTTAATGAAAAACCACATTTTTACCCCAAAAAGTCAATTCTGGTACTATTCATTTTACCCTTTATTTTTTCATTTTCGTTAGAACTCAAAGTTTTCAAACCCTTTTCATTAGTTTTCCTTTGAATAAATCCTATGTAAAAGCAACAGCAGAAATCCTTTTATACATAAAAACTTTTGTAAGTAATTTTCAACATATCTAAGTGCTTTTCCAATATTATTTTAGGTTATTGTTTAATTGTGCTTATCTTCTGTTTTTTTTTTCACTTGCATCAGCTAACACAAATCACCTCTCTGATAGGCTATGCCTGCCATTAGTGCAAAAAGATAGATTTTGCTAGGTCTCCAAATTTTTTTTCTTACAACAAAGGATTATGCAATGATGCACATGAAGAAAGCTGAGGTTTAACTGAATGATGTGAAGTACGTATGCTCGTTAGGCTTCATACTCTGGTGAACCTTGCTCTAATATATCATGAAGATTGAACCCCAAAACCAGCAAGCAATGGCAGGACTAACCCAACTCCTCGTAAGCCCATTCAAAGTTTCATAACTCTCAGATCGATGTGAGACATCTACACTTCCCAAGTATACATGCTATGTTTTGAAGTTAGACGATCAGAAGTGAAATTGTAGTAGAAAACAAAATTGCATAATGCAAAGTGCTTAGTTAAACACTTCAACTTAAATACTTTGGTTAGCTTTGCTCTCAATGACATTTGTAATTCCACTGATATTAGTATGATAATTAAACATTAAGCACTTTGTGGTTTCAGGCACTACCTTTGATTATTTGCACATTGACTTAATTCCCATGCATCATTGTATATGACATCCTTGTCAGGTTTTGGATTCTTCTCCTACCTAAATACCATGTGCAACTATTTGGACTAAATTATATCTTCCTTACCAATTCATATAAAAAGTTCAACTAGTCCATGCACTTCCGATATCAAATTATAGAATTTAAGATGTAATAAGTTGGTAATTAACAGTTCTTGAAAAGCAAACAGTTAATATCTATGATCATTACTCGTCTTTCGTTCTGCTTTTTTCATGCGTAAGGATTATTTGCAACTGTTTTGCTACATTAGATAACTGGAAGAAATCTTAGTGTCTGTGTATGTTGAATATTGGATTAAACTAATTTAGCTTAGGTATATGATTGATTGAGAATATGTGGTTTTGAATATATAAATTTCTTCGTTATGTAAGTAAGAATGTTATGGACTAACAACAGGATTCTTGTCAAATATAATAGGAAATTCAGTGCTAGCCAAATGGATTTTATTCAAGATACTACTTCCGCAGTTGAACAAAATTCTTTAGTGGTTCGTATTTGCAGAAATGCTAAACTTGGACAAATGTGTACGAGTTGATCTCTTTAATACTCACCCCAGAGTCGCAGGTTTGTTGTATGCAAAGTGTACGTTACATAAACTTCATTTTCTATTAGTTGTATTTATTTGGAAACAATCTGAAATTACAAGCAATAGCGAAATGTTGAACGAAAGTCATTCAATTTGCACTGTCCAAAATCATCACCAGCAAATTTTATATAAAAAGCTTTTCGATAAGCGGTTCATGCACCGGTGCATTGACAGATTTTGGCTGTTTTTGTAGTGCTCATGTCGATCATCTGTTTTAAGTATGACATCTTCCAAAAAAGATATCTGTCATGTCACTACAACATTCTTTTTGCTTCAAAAAGAGATCATGGTGGCTTACCCCCTCAATGGAATTTCTGCTTTGTTAGCATGAAAGAAAGATGTTATAAAAAATAGGAAATGGATGATATCATGGCGGCTTATGCCCTCCGGAAAATACTCCAATATGATTACTTGGTTGCTGAGTTGGCCATTAAGTTTATACTACCATAGTGGCATTACCACTCTGAGTTTAACCAATGAGTTCACGTTGAATTTCCACCGTTTTCGCCTATAAATAACAGTGAAACCTCCTCTTAGATGTCATCAAATGAATCTTACAGCAAATTTTCGACACTGATCACAAGCTATGACGCACAAAATCATCTCCTGCTTCACTATTCCTTTATGCTTGTACTTGTTTTTGTGTCCTTTTGTTCATATGTATCCCTTTTCTTATACTAGCCAGCTCGATTACAATTTCTACGAGAGAGCGTGTCCTCGCTTGTCAATGATTGTCCGGTACAATATTTGGGCAGCTTTCAAGAACGACACCAGGATGGCTGCATCCCTTCTTCGGATGCACTTTCATGATTGTATTGTCAATGTAGCTTTTCTTTCCTTCTTCAGACTTTTCCACATCTTTATGCCCTTTGCAACCACATTTTGTCAAATTCATGCTTGAAAGTAAATATTATTCTTAATACTCTCCTTTACCCTTGTTCTTTAAAAGCAATTGATACAAGTTACTTGCAATGATCACGAATTAACATAAATTTCATAACAATGAGTTTTTATGTTTACTGAAAAAATGTTTTAGAGTTTAGACCAACTCTGTTCTGACAAGGTGTTAACGTATCAAACTCTTTGTTCTTTCGTAGGGATGTGACGGATCAGTGCTTCTTGATGACACAGATGACTTCAAGGGCGAGAAGAATGCTCCAGCAAATCGCAATTCTCTTCGAGGGTTCGAAGTGATCGACAGTATAAAAGCAGATGTCGAAAAATTCTGCCCATCAACTGTTTCGTGTGCCGATATTTTGACTCTTGCAGCAAGAGAAGCTGTTGTTCTGGTACTTGACACATTTCTGTATCATATGAAAAGTATAGAAATGGTAGTTTTATATTTTTAGTCTCACTTTATTTTCGTTCTTCTGGGTTAGGCAGGAGGGCCTTTTTGGCCTGTTCCATTGGGCAGAAGAGATGCAACAACAGCAAGTGTGAAGGCAGTTAATGAACAAATACCATCACCTTTTGAGTCTTTAGCGAATATCACTGCCAAGTTCACATCAAAGGGTCTTGACATTAAAGATGTTGTAGTCCTCTCAGGTTCTTATTTTTTTTACTTTCTTCCAACCAAACCATCTCTTTTATTTTAGTTCTAGCTACATAGTGTTAGTTTATCTAAAGAGATGATGTGAAATATACACAAATAAAACTGGTTACAAACTTAGAAACACTAGGAACGCTGAGACAGCAATAAAGGAGCACTAAACCATGTTTAATTACGGCTTATTGTTGGCTTATTATCCTTCCAGCTATATTTTTGATTAAAAGTTAGTAGAGGATGCCACTGTAGGATTACAATCTAGCTAGTTGTATTTCTCTTCTCCCAAAAGGAAAATGATTTTTAGGTTTGGTTCCCATGAATAGAAATTTCGAACCTAATTCTCGCTAGATTATTATGGGGTTTAACCAAATCCTTCAATGTTGTTATCTAAAAAACGTTTGTAGGCTTTATACACGAGTACTTTCCTAATATTCTTGACATGAATGCCTTTCTTGCTTTTGTTTTCTGAAGGTGGACACACCCTAGGGTTTGCTCAATGCTTCACCTTCAAGAGAAGGCTCTTCAACTTCGACGGCTTGGGCAACCCTGACCCAACACTTGATTCTTCGGCCCTATCAAGCTTGAGAATAATATGTCCAAAGAAAGATGAAGCAAACAGCAATGTTGCTCCTCTTGATTCCACAAATGTCAAATTTGACAATACCTATTACACAAACCTGGCTCAAAACACAGGTCTTCTAGAATCTGATCAGGCATTGGTGAATGATCCAAATACTGCTGCAATGGTGAACTCTTACAGTGGGAACCCATTCCTTTTCAATAACGATTTTGCAGCATCAATGGTGAAGCTTGGTAATGTTGGAGTACTGAGTGGGAAAAACGGGCAAATAAGGAAGAAATGTGGATCTGTGAACTAAAAATAATGGTTCAGTTTTCTCTATGAAAGCATAGTATTCTAGTCATGGACTTGTTAGCACGTAATGGAACCATGAACGAACGAATAATTAGTTTAGTGTCCAAGTATTTCTCTCTCTTGCAACCGAGGGGAGAACCAAATGTAGCATATTCTACTATTAATGAATATAAGCACTAACTAATTAATTTTCAGCATGATACATGAAAGGTAACATTGTTTTTGGAAAATATCTAGAATACTATATTATCATGCAAACTGTTAATCTGAATAAAAAAAATCTAACAAAGCTTTATTTTATCAACGGTTTAGTTTGACAGTTTAATCAACAATATACAGTATTTTACAACAAGTGTGATTGTATAGACTAGAAGTAGAAATCCTATAGGATTTCGAAGATTTTTTTCTTGTTATATTACTGTTGATCCTAAAATCTACTAAGCCTACATGGCGCGCAGGCCGAGTAACTAGTAAGCTAACTACGTCCTTCGGTGTTGTGCGGGGCGTGCCAACTCGACGGCCGAGCTCGGCCGGTGAGTAAAATTTGTGGATGTGGCGTTGAGCGCGTTGATGACTTCTATCTTGCGACTGCGGCCGAGGAAGGAACAATTCTCGGCCTTTGGGTTCTAGAGCCTGAAGACAAGGCTGCTAGTTCTGCGAAGTTCACTGGTCGTCGGCACCAGGTTCGGCAAC
>JAOTRO020000005.1:2110574-2122140 GCA_028566515.2 Pyracantha coccinea | reverse complement strand
GTAACAACAAGGTCCACATCACGGATAGGCTCAAATATATTAGTACGTACTATAGGTTTCCACTCGACAGGCTTCTGTGAACTCTCAATGAAAGCACATTGTAAGAGCCGTTTTCCAACCGTCAGATAAGGAACCTGCATAGACCAAAAGCAAGCAGATACCGTGAGTCCAAGCATCGGGAGGTGTTTCCCGACGTCGAGGCTCCGATGCTTAAGTCGGCAAGGTAGAGGAGAAAATGGGTGTAGTATGTTTCTGGGGTTCTAAGTGTCCAACCTTTCTCGAGGAGTCACCAAGCGTATTTATAGGCCTTGTAAAGTCAATCCACATCATCTGACATTCCCCTGAGTCGTCGGGGACATTGGAGCCCAGCAAGGGGACTAGGATGCCACGTCAAGGAAGGAAAATTGGTCTCTTCCACATCGTGGGCGGAAGGCGTAACCACACTAGTAGGCATAGTCTGACACTTCATGTGGGCGAGATGGTACTGCGCAGTCTAGGTAGGACAATCTAGCACCTGAGTAAAGACAGCCGGCTAAGTCCGTACTCCGAAGTACTTGGCCTTCTCTTCCCGCCAGGTCTAGTCCTGCAGAGTGAGCGTGCACTGTTATCACTCTAGGGATTGATCACTAGTGGCCAACGCTCTAGCTTAGCTTCTGGTCAGAACGACCCGACGAGAGAAATGCCTAGTAACACCCAAGCGACCACTCCCAAATCGGCTGCCGACCCAATACATCTGATTCATCGGGACGGGTGCTCCAATCTGCCAAGTGTCTTCACAGTTGGGGACATCACGAGCCTATGCCAACCCCAACCTACCCTGTTGACGCTGCGTCGACCGATGCCGATTTGGCAGCAGTGTACATGGAGAGAGATGAGAACTCCCAACCGGAAAGAAGACCAAAGTGCGAATGACCTGTAGAAGCTTGGCCTCCAACCAGATCACATGCTTATCGTAGAACTGGATCGTGAAAGATTACAGCCCACTCCATCAGTAAGCGAGCCAAAATTTCAACAGCTTATTGACTCACGACATGGGTGCTGTCCTCCACACCAAGTGCCCCATGCTTACCCCTTCATGGAAAAAGCTCTCCCCCAGGTGCGTAACGATATGATGAGAGAGATTTCGATAAGTGTAGAATTCTTGTTGCTTTTGTAACTTTGTTGGACTATAGTTTCCCAAAAAACAAAACAAAACTATGTTGCACTGTAAATTATTCATGATGATTTATTTTAGATATATATGTGTGTGTAAGCCTAGCAAACGGGTTGTGTTTGTCGTTTTCGTGTCGTTATCGTGTACCACATGTTATCTTAACGGGTCGTGTCGTGTCACGCTCATTATCTTAGCAGGTTCTTAATCGGTCAGGTCATTTTACCCAATAAGTAAAATGACCAACCCGTTACGACCTGTTGAGAAAAATATTACCACATTGCCACATAAATATTACTACAAAATATCTTAACAAGATTCGCTCGATCCAGAGAGAATCGAAGACAAAAGTAGCAGATCGACTAGTGGTAGGTTACTGGGTCATATGTGGTAGCAGTGGTGTGGTGGAAGAAGACTAGAGAGGGTGGTCGTAGTCATGGTGCGCCAGAGTTGAGAGTTCAATTCGAGTGAGAGCGGCTCTTCAATTCAAACCTTAGAGAATGAGAAAGTGTCTGATTATGGCTAAGAAAAACATTGGACAGCCGAGATTAAATCTCAGCCAATCCAACGGGTATCAATTTTTTAAATTTAATTTAAATATATCTATATATTTATATTTTAACTTTCAATTCAATTTGGAATGAAATCCTACTTCTGATTATTATAGTATTTTTTTAGTGGTATAAAATAATTGAATTAATATTTTTCTTATCGTATAACGGATTACCCACATATATAGCTAAAACGACCCATTAAAAGGCTGTAACAACATACTATAATGACTCGATTCATTATCTATCGACCCGAAAACCTGTTAATTTCGTGTTCAGATAACGGATCATGTCAGAAATTGCCAAACCTATGTAGTGTGTATATATAATTATTGGTTGATAGTTTATTACTTTAATCACAAGCCTAAGAGCATAAACTAAAACATGAAAAGGAAAATTGGAATTTCAGAAAAATAAAGATCCCGGACTGTTGTACCATCTTCAGCAACAGGGCCAATTAAAAGGCTGTAACAACATACTGTCACAAAAGATACATTAAAGTAGCGCTCATGCAAATGCTAAAGCAAACAGGGAAGATAATCTAAGCATGCAAAATTGTGGTTCAAGAAACAGAAGTATATGCACTTTGAAAGTTTACATGTTGTAGTCGTGAAGTCCCAGATCCCTCAATGCATCGGTAGCGGCTTCCTTACAACTTACATGGTTTTGCTTGGCCATCCTTATGTGTTTCTCGATACCGCTATTGAGCAGAATAGTTCTGTGAAGTGAAAAAATTGATATCACAAGCGTTGGGTATTATGGAAAAACCACAGCAAAAAACAATGCCATGCATGATATGAGAAAAAAGATGTGACATTCAAAACGAAAAGACGGGAAGAGAAAGTGTAACAGGGAGTGAGATGGATATATAACAAAAGGACTTGCCTGTTGGCTGCATTTCTTGAGACAAGATTCCGAATCATGAGACAGGAGTTCCTCTGCATTTGCTGTGCCGCAGGGAACTTCTGCATAGCTTGGAGGGCAAGTTCTCCAGCCCCAGCTTCAATGGCAATGGCTGCATTGTCTGGGGACCTTAAGGAGAGTACAGAAATAACAGCCATAATCTGAACCATAACGGAAAGAATCAATGCAAAGATTGAGCAAAAGAACAAATGTCTGTATCAACTGCAAATCACAGTTAGAATTAGCGGTTTGGGAAATCATTTCAACATTATGCTTTCGCAAGGATCTCATCACTGAACATATTTTGTTCAGCATTCTTCCATATTAAAATTCAAACAAAGACACAACATTTTCTTGCTAACGAGAATGTTAACTCTGCCATATCATTAAAGTCATCCAATCAACTTACAGTGACACTATAAAAACCTAAAATGCAACAGTTGAAAGATTCAGATGAATACAGTTAAGCATTCAGAAAAATACAGCTAACATCTAGCGATACTAGCACATAAACTGAGAATTTCCCTTGAACGGAAACCTCAGCCCCATAATGTGTTCAAAAGTATGCAAATTCAATGCGAAAGAATTGTGGTTCCTTACCTCTTGAAGGACAGAAGGGTCATCAAAAAATCTAGATGACAGTTTCATTAGCCTATCCATACCCTTCTTCTCAACAATGGCATTCTTATTTGCGTCACTTCCTGCCAACTAAAACACAATAATGCATAAGAGGCACTAAAATGCTTCACCAGAAAGTAACACCAATAATTTTCTAAGTAGCACGAGTACATGATAACGAATGTATTTACTTACACGAATTGTGGTCCAAGAGTTCTATATAAAACCTTAGAAGATACAGTTGCAATTTAAAACATTCAATTTTGGATTCAAAAGCTAAGTAGTAAGCCAATTCACATGCAAATGATAAGTGTGATTTAGACCTTGCAGAGCAAAGAACAGCAAACTTTAGCAACAGTTTTGTTGCCTTGTTCACTACTGTCATCAATACATAAGAGAACTGCATCAATTCCACCATTTCCGGCAATGGATGTACATATTTCATCCTGTGGAAAATTGAAGACCAATAAATAACAGAATTAGAACAAGGAAATATTCAGTGTACAAAATACTGCATTAGTTGTTAGTAAATTTCCATATCATTGAGACACATTTTCCAGTCATAAGTCATACCGATAAAAAAACAAAAAGGACATATAGGGTGAAAATAATGAATTGATTAACTGATCTTATAACAAAGTCTAACACACAAGTCAGAATGTTTCACACTGACTGAACATTGAAACTATGAAGGCCAAACAGTCATTATTAAAACATCAACTCTTAACTTGTATCCCATCAGATTACAAAAGTCTTACATTGACAGCGACAGCCTTTAAAGCGAAGCTTGCTGAAACAAGACTAGATGAGCTAAGCCCCGCACGTACTGATTCAACCAGAGCTCCAGCAATTCCAATTTTGGCAAAGTTCCGTGCATAACCATAAACCTGAATTTTGCATTCACAGCAGTATTCATCAAGGAACATGTTATAAACACTTGAATGAAAAGGTTCCATAAAGAAGCTTCTGGACATCTAATCATGAACTATCGCTCAATTCATTTATGTTTATTACAGTTCTACATTTGAGACAAAAAAAAAACACTGCTGGAATTTTGCAATAAACCTCAACTTACTTGTGAAGCCAAAACACGATTATCATCAGGTGTTAAGAGAACCCGTATAGCATCATACAAACTCTCAATGCTGACTTCCCTTTTTACACTCAATACTCGCAGAATAAGCTCATCAATCTTCAACTCCATGAATAACTCCTTTATGACCTCATTACTCGTTGCAGCCGCAGCGACGACAGAAAAACCACTTCTCACCATGTCAATATTCTCAAATCCATCAGTTAGAATACCCACCAAAATCTTTGGTCCACCACTTGCCCTAAATGCTTCTCTACTTTGCAAATCTACAAACCAACAAAAATCCAGAAAATTACGCACAACTCATGCAACGTCTTAGAAAGACTTCATGAGAAACCAAAGAAGCAAGATAGACTGTCCATCATACCATGTAGCAATGAAGCCAATGCCCTCAACGCCAAAAAAACAGCGCGTTCGCACCCAATCTCAATCTTAGAACATATAGAACAAACTATTTCAACCCCTCCATTTCTAGAAGCTATTGCTGCATTCCCAGAACCTTCGGCTTTACAGAGCTCGGTAAGTTCAACAAGTAAATCCACAATTTCATCGCAAATTTGACTGTTTGGAAGAGAATTCAACTGGCTCAATTTATCCAAGCACTGTAACACAGGATTGTCTTTCACACCACCCTCTCCGGGGACACAGGTCACGATCCCTGCCAAACACAAGAACTAAAATTTACATAACAAAACGAAACAAATGCTGCATTCATCAAATGGGTTCTGTTTGGTTTCCGAGAAAATGCGGGAATAGAAATTGCAGCAATTTCTCTGTTTTCTCTTACTTTTTATACAAAACGAATCGTATTGGGGGTGTAAGAGAGAAGAGTACCGGAGAGATCGACGCCTTGGAGAGTTAGGGTTTGGATGGCGTCTTCGAGGGCCTCGGTGGGGTCCATGCCGAGATCTTCCATGTTCTCCTTCACCACCTCGTCGAAGGCCTCCTGAGAGATCGTACGGGCGGCGTTCTTCGGTGGGCCCATCTCTGCAGTTTCCGGCACCGTCCGATCGCACTGGGTTGTGGTGGTGCCTGGGATCGATGATGGTAGTAGAGTTGTGGAGAGTTGAGAGTGGAGAGAGTGGGTGGCAAAAGGCAGCGCGCCGATTTGAAAACGAGGGATGGTCTGAGATTTGGTTTGAGGGTTACTCGTCTGTCATCAAACTCCGCACACAGCCAATTATATCATCCCACCTGTCACTAAAAATTATTGGGTGTTTAAATGAATATAATTTTTACGTTCTCACTTTCTTCTCATTCATTTTTTCTCTAGCCTTATTAATTTTATTTTTGTCAAACAATAGATGAATACACACAAAATAATTTGATTGGGACACCAAAAAAAATGATGAATAAGGTAATGGATATGAGTAGGCTGGAGATTGAGCAATCAAATGTTACACTCTGCTTTTAGTTTAATTGTAAATTCGTCATTGCAAATGACGTTTTACTACAATAGCGGAAAACAATTATATGTATACACTCTGGTGTTAATGACAAAATTAAGAGATTATCCATGTCAAATTGAGTTTGGATGAAGAAAAATTGAGTGAGTTTTTAGGTGGGTGGTTGCTGGAAGCTTAATGCAGGTTATTTAAACATGGATTTGTTAATATAGGGGGATTTTGTGTTAACCGAAGAAAATATTGGAAATTTTTTTATGTAACTAGAATACAATGATTATTTACCAGTATGGTTTGAATTGGTTTGTTGGGGCTTCAAAAGAGAAAGGATATGTATTTTGGCCATGGAACCAAACTGTAAATTGTGTCTAAATCATTTGGTCATGAAAAAGATCTGGATTGTAACTGAAAACCTCGTAACTAATTGATTTAATCACAAGAAAACACATTGACTGACTAAAAATGTATTAGTCTCACAACATACCTTGTTACTGGAAAATTAAACCGAATTCTAACTTTCAGTTATAACATCCTTTTAGTTATAACATTGTAATCAGTGTCATCCCTTAAAAGGACTAATAAGCATTTAGTCACAACCACTCATCATGATTAAAAAGTCTTAGTGATAACAACTATAACTAAAACCCTATTAGTAACAACTAGTGACTTTAACTAAAGTCTATTGATCACAACTTGTACGAGTAGTGTTTAATCAAAAGCCGCGGTTCGCAACTATCGAAAGTAAGAAACATGCCACAACAAGCAGAAGTAGTAAAGTGATAAAAACTCCTTCACATGTACAATTAATTGAATAGCCATGGCATTAAAATCAATCGTTCACCTTGTAATTTATAAGAACAAGCACATCCAGTAGAACAAAGATAACAAATATTAGTCACTTAGTACTACGGTCTAGTGGTATTCCTCTTCACTTGTAAGTGAGAGGTCTTAGGTTCAATTCTAGCCAAAGACGAATTTGAACCATATTATTACTAGCTCATTGTGAGGCTAATCTCACCTCCTCCCCCTTAGTGTAAATAATATTGTTTCTTCAAAAAAAAAAAAAAAGTTAACAAATACTAATTTAATTTAACAAAACATCAATGTTAGAAGGGTTTTTATCACAAATGGTCCATGAAATTGACCCTCACCATCAAGGTTCTAAAAATCGATAGGTGCTAGTCGGGCGACGGGTAGGGGCCTAGGCTGGCACCTAGGCAGCCTAGTCAGCCTAGGCAGATTTATGTAAATTTATTATATATTTTGTAAATAAGTGTGTATTTACACCTAAAAAAAAAACTATACTTGTATGAATAATAAAATAATGATAAAATGCAAATTAGGTACATCATTTCCATAAGTATTGGATTGGATGAACTTGTAGTAAATTCATCATTTGCAAATTAGGTACACTATTTTCACAAATATACCACCATGAAACTAAAAAAGAAAAAAAACACACAATTAATAAAAATATATAAAAAAACCGCCTAGAATTTCCTAGGACCGCCTAGGCCTTGCCTAGCTCTCCGCCTAGGAGCCGCCCAACTTCCAACCGATTTTTTTAAACGCCTTGCCCAAAATCGGGACGGGGCATCACCGTCTAGCTCCTAGGCCGATTTTTAGAACAATATCAAATATAGATCAGTGTATTCCTATGGGACAATCTGAGAGAGCAAAACGTGAAGAGTCCAAAGAGCTCTTGTACAAAAGCTTGCACATCCCGATATGGGGCAATATACTTCATCACATATGTGCCCTTTGATGATTTAATTACTTCATTTGAGTGCCTACGATGACTTTGACACCAATTTTTGGGATATTAATACTACAAGCACTATACGAAGAGTCGTCACACACATTTTCAAGAAAACATTGTATACTTTGCAATGATTCTTCATTAATATATTCAAAAGTCAAGACGATGGTTGCAGCATCATTATCGAATTGAGTAACGCTAGATAGATTAAATTTTTTAAACTAAATGATGTGGTTGTAAATGATTGGATTATTAATTAAGTGTCGATTAACATGTTTGTTTCTTATTAGTGACACATCATTTGGTTTAAAAAATTTGATCTCTCTAGCATTATTCTATCGAATTACATTAGTCCATAGAATGATACCTCTTTCGTTTGAGTTTGAATCTCTATTTTCATGTCAGAAATAATTTCGTAAGGAGACTCACCCTGTTCACTGATGAAGTGGGCCTTACCGTAGCTTCACAAGTACCAATTATGATGTGGTACCCTCCTCATTTTTCCAAAAAAATTGAAAAAAATATAAATAATAGACCAGGATTTGAAAATACACGTTTTTTTACGCATATTTTGACATATGTTTTTATGAGGCTCACTTTGTAATGTATTTCAACGATTCAAGGTCTAACCGTCTATCTTTTATATCTTATCTCAAATATCATTTATTCAAAAAAAAAAACATTCAAATTGATACAATATGACCGTTTGATTAAATTTAGTGTTTATTTGCAGAACCGTATTCGTCAAATTTTCTTCATTACTAATGAATGTCTTAATGGTTTTGAATTTGTCTAATTTTTTACAAGAATGATGTAGGTGTGTGACTTACTAAAATATAGACGATTTTAGATCGTTGAAATATATTACAAAATGAACTCTACAAAATAAGTGCTAAAATGCTTGTTAAAAGCGTGTGTCAACGAATCCTGATCCATAAATAATGAATTAAAAAGAAGACATAATTTGCAGCCTCTTTTTGGGGTTGGAAATATGAGAAATGAATGGTAGCCTACCGAAGTGGCAAAAGGCAAATAGCAATTTGACACTGTACTCATCAGGAATCGAATTCCCTTCCGAGAAAGAGGAATAGTAGGATGTGGCACTCGTCAAAGTCCATTGGAAAGTCACTTTCGGGTGGTAGAATATTATTAGGGATTTGTTTACTGTTTTAAATCTCTCCCAACTTCACGTAAACAGAGTAGTTTTTTGATAAAATGACCATAAAATCCGAATCTGCGCACATGTTCAACAACATAAAAAGGGCATAATAATGCACTATTTTTAAAATATATATGAACGAATAAGCCTAATTGATTGACATATTGGAACTCATACTTTATGAGAGTGCTCGACGAGTAACCATCTAATTGGTTAAGCTACTAATATGTAAGGAGAAGCCATCATAATTGTATTTCAAGTCAATCATGAAAAACTAAAACGCACGCACATTAATACGTGATGAATCCGACACAACAACAATGACATACTTAATGTAGCTAAATTTGTCTTTGTTCAAAGAATGCAATGATCAGTCTATACTATCGAATTGTATTATTATTTTTTGTTTAATTAAGATGAATGCAATAAAAGGGGAAAAACTCCAATGACAATGGACAAACCATCCTCACTGAGATTGCGCATGTATGCGTTGAATGTTGTACTTACATAAGGGGAATGGTACCTACATATCATGACATATGTTTGTTTGTGAGAGCGTCTAACTATTTAGCAGGTCAGAGTACCTTAACGCAAGATGATGAAACCATGGCTGGATTTTAAGCAAATCAAATACTATCATACATATGAATCAAAATACACAACAGTGCGTGATTCACTTGATACGTTTTGTCAATCACCAATACATGAAAAAAATCATTTTTTAACCGTTGATATATATGAGAACCATCCACGGACAAGGAGCTTATTTCTAGAGTATGTAATTGCAAATTCAACATTAGTTTTCGGGTCAAACAATTAGGAAATAGACAAAGAAGTGATGTGGAAATACTTGATTGGACATTGTCACTATTAATGCTCCTTCAACCTTCCCCCTCTCTCTCACGGTCTGAACCCAGCCAGTCTACTTCTAGAAGCGCGGCACGCAGCCCTAGACCCCATTCGCTCTCCACACGCCTCTTCCTTCTCCGTTCCCCTCCATAACTCATCTGTCTTCGTCTCTCTCTCTCTCCTCAATCATCACACACACTCTCTCTCTAATCAAATCCTTATCCGCTGTGATCGTTTTGTCTATATGATTGCGTGATCGTCGTCATGTATATAAGCGCAGCGTCCTGCTCTGCCTCCTCCCTCCTCAGAGCTTCTAGGGCTCGATTTTTCTCCTCCTCCTCCGCCTCCGCCGTCTCCAGAACCTTCGTTTCTTCGCCCCTCAGGCCTTCGCACCACCACTTCGCCTCCCTTCGCTTCCTCAGCGCCTCCTCCGCCGCTCGCTCCTTCCCTCGCTGGAGCCACGGCGGTGTCCATTGGCGCTCCCCCTACACGCTTCGCTCTCAGATCAGAGCCGTCGCTCCCGTCATCGAACAGTTCCAGCGCAAGATCGCTTCCATGGGTACGGGTCTCCTCTCATTCCGGAGTTCTCGGAGTTTCTGTTTTCGGATTGTTCATCGATTTTGTATTTTTCATCTGAATCGTTATTGTTTCGTGGTTGTTTTCGAAAGTCTGGATTGTTTTTGGTGTTTTTGAAGCTTCTGCAGCTCAGCTGCAATTGCTTAGTAGTTGCCAAATGAATAATGTTTGGCTTCTGAGAAAATTGAAAAATGACTCGGAAACTCTTTTGAATTCGATCTAATTCTCGTATTTCAATTCATGAAACACTTTTCTTATTGAATGAATGTGACTGTGGTGTCGTAGAATCTGAACTTTTAGATAGAAAACTTGAAATTGTGGGCCTTTCTGGTAATTTTATAAATTTATTTTCAGAAATTGGTTTTAGAGTCTTAATTTGGGTTCTGATCGTTCATCTGTGTGGTTTCAGCTCCCGAAAATCCTTTCAAGGCAAACTTGACCAGTCTTCCCAAGCCCGGAGGCGGCGAGTTTGGCAAATTCTACAGCCTTCCTTCTCTGAACGATCCAAGGATTGGTAACTTTCTAACACTCAGTTATCTGAATACTATTTTCCGGTTTCGTGAAATTGTGCGATTATTTATATCCTCTTGTGCGTATATGTAACAGATAAGTTGCCCTACTCTATCAGAATCCTTCTGGAATCTGCTATCCGTAATTGCGATGGCTTCCAAGTCAAGAAGGAGGATGTTGAGAAAATTATTGATTGGGAAAAGAGTGCCCCAAAGCAAGTCGAAATTCCTTTCAAGCCCGCTCGTGTGCTCTTGCAGGTAATGCAGGAGTATCATTTACCCTTTGTAGGATATATAGAAGACAAAGTTATTGAGTATATTTTTTTGTCTTCCAATGTTATATGACTTTGTTGCCAGGACTTTACGGGAGTTCCAGCTGTGGTCGACCTTGCTTGTATGCGTGATGCTATGAACAATCTTGGGAGTAATTCTGAGAAGATCAATCCTTTGGTATGTGGAGTTCTTAAATTTTTATTATGTGCATTCAGTCTTGTTATTTCAGTTACCGTGCCAGGGATTTGGGATCAGCACTTTCGATCATAACTCAATTGTTAACTTGTAATTGCAAATTTAGTGTATTTTTTGTGCCCCCTTCAGATATTGTACTCACTGTATTCGCTTCTACATTTGTTTTAGTATTTATGTTTAAACAAAATTCTGCATCATGCAGGTTCCTGTAGATCTTGTTATTGATCATTCAGTTCAAGTTGACGTTGCAAGATCAGCAAATGCAGTGCAGGCCAATATGGATCTTGAATTCCAGAGAAACAAGGAGAGATTTGCTTTCCTTAAATGGGGTTCGACTGCTTTCCATAATATGCTTGTTGTTCCACCTGGTTCTGGCATTGTTCATCAGGTAATGACTAAATAGTATGTTTTTTGTCATTTAATAGCTATGTATACTTATGTAACCTTTATAGAAATTTTTAATTCTCATGGATTTGGTTTCAAATTAGTGGACATGTTGTAATTTCAGGTTAATCTTGAATATCTTGG
>JAOTRO020000005.1:2099098-2110474 GCA_028566515.2 Pyracantha coccinea | reverse complement strand
ACTAATAAGAATGAACACAATAATCCAATCATCAACTCTTATGTCATTTAGTTTGCAAAATGAGACTCACAAACATTTTTAGGGGGCAATAGGGTAATTAAGCCTTTTATAAAATTCGCGTTCCTTTAATTCAATTGAGTTTTAACTCAACTGTAGCAGTATTCTCTGAACTTTATTTAGCAGAGGAAACATGAAATGACCAATACTCTATATTTTATCAAATTCAAGATCACATCTAATAAAGTTATAGTTCAAGAACCAAAACTATAATTGAGTTACAATTCAAAAACTATTACTCCAATTTCCTTGTAAATAGTAGCTATTCATATGTTAATGTCGAGTAGTTTATTTTGAATTGATGGACGCCAACGTTGGTCCCCCCGTTTATTAGACAAGTAAATGGACTATCCAAATCATTTCTGGGCAACTGAAATCGAACATGGAAAGTATATTTCAACATCTAAGCAAGGTATAATGGACTCTTATCACTTTTCTTTTTGTTGCTTTTGCCAATGGCAATGGCAATTCCCCTTTTTTGCGACTTTCATTGTCCTTGCGTCATGTTTAAGAATGGACGAAAAATAATGCTACATTTATTATCTATTTGTACCATTTTTCTAATAGAGGTAGGTCGGTCAACGCATGTGGATCATGTCGTTATTAGAGAAATGATACAAATAAGTGATAAAAATAACATTTTTAATGGACGAAAGACCACCCAAAGTGCCCAAATACCCAATCTTAAGTTTCCCCAACCCCCAATTTCTAATTTCGCCAAGAAACGATTAACATATCGTTTTTAACTTCTCAAACATCATTGTTTATTTTTGTCTGTTATTTTTGTTTGACGTATTTAAATTGATGGTCAAAATACCAAATTGTCATGTGCTTGCCACGTGCCCAGTGAGATCACACAAGACTCCAATCTACAGCTCACTTCCACACTTCCATCTCCCTCAGTCATCATCCCCTGGTCCTCCTCCCCAACAAATCCCCATTCTCTCTCTCTCTCTCTCTCTCTCTCTCTCTCTCTCTCTCTACACATTTACACCTTTTCCTGCCTTTTATTATTAACTCCAACAGCTCCACCATCCCCTGCTCTCTCTCCCTCTCCCTCTCCCTCTCCCTCTCCCTCTCTGGTGGAGCAACAGCAGCACCTACAAGCATTCACAAACAAAAATCCTATAGCTAGAGCTAGAGCTAGAACTACACTCCCACACAGTTCACAATGCCACAACCATAACCATTGAATTAAGCAGCTTTTCTGCTTTTGCTGCCCAATTAAGCAACCTTAAATCTTCAATCGTTCACCCATTTTCTCTCACTCCTCTTCTCAAACCACAGAAACCGCCATGGGAGTCTGCACTTCAAAACCTCCAAAGCAGAACCCATATTCCCCAAGGGACGTAAATGACCCAAACCACCCTTCCCAAACCCCCAAATCCCTCGCATCCCACACCCCTCACCACCAGAGAGACGACGTCGCTTCACGCCAGTCCCAGTCCCAGTCCCCCTTCTACTCCTTCTACAGTCCCAGCCCTGCCCATTACCTCAAGAAGTCGTCCCCGTCGCGGAGCAAGAGCGCCACTTCCACCCCCAGCCGGTTTTTCCGCCGACCCTTTCCGCCTCCGTCGCCGGCGAAGCACATCAAGGCCGTGCTCGCCCGGCGGCTGGGCAAAAAGGCATCGGCTTCAGTGGCGATACCGGAGGACGGAGAGGAGGAGGATGGGGTTGAGCTGGACAAGAGGTTTGGGTTCTCCAAGGAGGTAACGAGTCGATTGGAGGTTGGGGACGAACTGGGTCGAGGGCATTTTGGATATACTTGCTCTGCTAGGTACAAAAAGGGGGAGTTTAAGGGTCAGCAGGTCGCTGTGAAGGTCATCCCTAAAACAAAGGTTTGGCCTAATGCTCTTATTTGCATGTATGATTTTTGGTTAATCTATTATTTGTTTGTAAAGATTGGATTTTCTTGCTCTCATTTGCTTTATCTTGGTTGATAAAATCTGGGTTCTTTTTTTGTGTTTAGTCATTCTTCAAGGTAAAACCTGAGATTTTTGGGCAATGTTGAATCGTTGTTATTGTTATTGTTGTTTTTGGTGTTGTGGGCTTCGGTCTACGCCTTGAGCTGATCGACGGACCGGCTTGTGATCCGCTTCCCTTCTGACAATTTCAAGCACTCTTTGACTCTCTTTTCAAAGTCCTTTTCATCTCTACCTCGCGGCAGCAGGGAGTGGTGGTTTACAGTGTGATTGTGTTCTTTCGTAGCTAAGTAAGCTCAAAGATCCTTCGAGGTTGCATGTGGCACAGGGACGATCTTGCAAGATCTCGTCATGTGTTCATATCAATTGACTGTTGTTTAGTTCTTCTAGATAGGGAATATTAGGCATTTAACCAAAAAAAAAAAGATGTAATAAAAATACAACTCTACATCTTGGAACTTTGAGTGAAAGGGGTGTAAAGTGACCAAGTTGTTTGTTTATTGCTTTTCTTTGGTCAATAATAGGTATTGATCTCTTGGCTTACTTGATCCACCTCAATGAAAGTACATTGTTTTCTTTAAAAAAATGTGTATCTTTGGTGACTGATTGAATTCCATGTAGTGGGTATAGGAATAATACAACTTTTTTTTGTTTTTTTTTTGTTTAATGGCTTCTCAGCCATATAACACTTCGTCGGTTCCTAAGATGTGACAGTTCATTCTACATGATGAACAAAGAATACAGTCCAATGGTTGTGAGTGGACTGTGGACCTACTCATTAACGAAAGTCATGGTCCAAATTGTGGTCTTGACCTTCCCACAGATATACAATTGAACTAAATCATATTGCTCTGTTCGGATAATGGCCAGTAACAACCCAATACTTACAGCCATCCGGAACTGCCGAAAACTTTTGGTGGGTCACATTTCACAATCTTGGCCTGGTACATGGTTAACGATCAGAAGTCTCAACAGATTGTATGATGCTTATTGCGAGAGGGAAGGAATATTCTACTTAATCTTGTATTGTTTTGTTTTTGATGATCATGTAGCATGAGGTGGTTCACCAGTAATTGGAGGTATATGATTGACAGTATATTCTTTTGGACAAAGTTACAAAGATGTATGTCCAACCAAAACTAAAGGTTTAAGGGACTCAACCAATATCCAGGGAGGTTGACTCAATCTATCCACTCCCTCATCAAAGAATAAAAAGATGATGACTTCTAGCCCTGGACTTTGCTTTCCTTCCCTAGAAGTCCCCTGTAAAAGAAAGAGGAATAACAAGTGAAAAACAGAAAAGAAATTAGGGATAGGAGTTGACAACTTTGTAGTTTTAAATAAACTGCAAGTATGACTCATATGCTAGGAATTATCTTTGTAAAGAATAGTGTGTGAATTTATTTATGTAAAGTAGATTGGGTATTATGAGCATTGAACAATGTAAATTGGATGAGGTAAATATTCCAGTTGCCTTGAAAATAAGTCCAAGATCATGAGTACTGATGGAATACTGGTATACAATTGACTTTCCTGTTTCCCGAGTAAGTTTGGAGGGGAAACATAAGATATGATTGATGTGAGATGTTGTTTTACGTGAGGTGGCTTTGGTAGTTGATTTTACTTTTAATACATGCATTTTCTGTATTTTATTTTGTTACGGTTTCTTCTAATGACAATGTATTGTTTGTTGTTAGATGACAACTGCTATTGCAATCGAGGATGTGAGAAGGGAGGTCAAGATATTGCGAGCCTTGACTGGACATAGCAATCTAGTTAAGTTCTATGATGCATTTGAAGACAGTGATAATGTCTACATAGTAATGGAGTAAGTTAAAAATTTGAATTCCTGTTTAAGACTACATCTGGTTATGTTTTTTCACAAGTAATAGTGATTGACTGGGTAAAAATTTATAACGCTAAGCTTGTGCCTCTTTCAAGCACAAGCTTAGCGTTATAAATTAAACATCTTAAGTTGTTTTTTCTCTTATGTAATTTACAGGAAGATTGTTTACTTCCCTCTTAAAGATGTATGACGTCTCTATGGCATTCATTTTTTTTTCCTGACATTTCAGGTTGTGTGAAGGTGGAGAGCTTTTAGATAGAATACTTTCAAGGTATATAAATTAAACATCTTCCATAGGGACTTTCAGATGATGATTTCTTTCTACTAACTTGATATTCTGTTTCTTCTGAAGGGGCGGGAAATACTCAGAAGATGATGCGAAGACTGTCATGGTGCAAATACTGAATGTTGTCGCGTTTTGTCATCTCCAGGGTGTGGTACACAGGGATCTTAAGCCAGAGGTGGAATAAATCTCTCTAATTTTCTTTTTATCTAATTAGCAGATGAGATGCGTGCTTGTAATGAAGATCCAGGTGTAGGCAATGTGGACAAAGGTACCCCTATAAGAGATAGTTGAAGTGACAAATGAAGGGGTTGTTCAGAATTTCTAGCAGTGAATGAGGCTGGATAAACTTGTCTGCAGCATCTTGATGTCTTCTGGACTAAGATTAAACATCGTCCTTTAGTAGGTAGTACTATTAGGCGCCTCCAGTCTCGTACAATCTTTCAATAGATTGTTGCTGGGTGTCATAATTACTCAGTTCACACCTTAGGTTCCCAGATTCCCAGATTTTGTGGTTATTTTTGACAGGGGAAAGAAAGCTTGACACAAATAATGGTTATATAAATCTGATAAATTTTAGTTTAATCATATAGGTGGCATTATGTTCTGTCTGGCTTGGAGGGGAAATATTTCAGTGACAGTTGAACTAGTAACTCCACAGTGGCTGTTCCTGCAGCATCTGGTTTTGAACAATTGGAGAAATAACCTGAGACCTGACCTACATTTTCTTGTTCAATATTTTAACTTATGTGCTTGTTGAAAAGACATTTACGTGGGAAGTGTAGGGTTTCCAAAAATTCAAACTAGTTAATGGGCTTATATTCCACTCATATAGCTCTGTCAGATACCTTGATATATGTATCATCATGAAAGCTGAAGTTCTTGGCAGTTTTTTATTATCTTATACTTGATTATTTGTTATTGTAGGTTGTGCTTTCTAAAGCTAATTCTCTTTATATTAATCTAATGCCATTTTTTTTTCATTTTGTTATCAGAACTTTTTGTATACCGCCAAAGATGAGAATTCCCAGTTGAAAGCCATTGACTTTGGCTTGTCAGATTTTGCCAGACCAGGTTTGTCCTTTCTTCAATATTTTAGCTTGTTTTGTTATCGATCTCTCAGTCTTTTGATTTTGGATAGGGTTTTAATATTATTTCTGTCTTACAGACGAGAGGCTTAATGATATTGTTGGAAGTGCATACTATGTCGCACCCGAAGTTCTACATAGATCTTATAGTACAGAGGCTGATGTATGGAGTATTGGTGTAATAGCATATATTCTCTTATGTGGTAGCCGTCCATTTTGGTCCCGGACTGAGTCTGGAATTTTTCGGGCGGTCTTGAAAGCTGATCCAAGTTTTGATGAAGCACCTTGGCCCACTTTATCTCTTGAAGCAAAGGACTTTGTCAAACGCTTATTGAACAAGGACCCTCGGAAACGAATGACAGCAGCTCAGGCTCTAAGTGAGTTTTCCATGTCTGTATGATCGGATAAGTCTCTGCTACCATTTTCCTGAGTCACTGGCTATAACTTTTTTTTTTTTTTGGCAGGTCATCCTTGGATCCGGAATTATAGTGACATAAAAGTGCCACTTGATATTTTAGT
The DNA here is from genome assembly GCA_028566515.2 of Pyracantha coccinea. Classification (NCBI taxonomy): domain Eukaryota; kingdom Viridiplantae; phylum Streptophyta; class Magnoliopsida; order Rosales; family Rosaceae; genus Pyracantha; species Pyracantha coccinea. The sequence goes on along the minus strand of JAOTRO020000005.1, from coordinate 2,104,759 downwards.
ATTTAGACTCATGAAGGCTTATATGCGATCATCATCCCTTCGGAAGGCTGCTTTAAGGGTGTGTATATGTTTTCACTGATGAAAAGTGAGAACTTTTTCTCGAATTTTGCATGCTGAATCAGATTCTTGGTCTTAAGAACTTTGTATATCAAGTCAAATGATTGGGTTAGTTTTCTTGATGAATGGGATTTTTGTTTGTGCCTCTTAAAAAATATAGAATTGGAAAGTAATTATTAGTATTCCATTAACTAATAATGATGACTGGGTAAAACCGATAATTATCTGTTCCCATTTTTTGTCTATAAGGTCATGTGTATAATTACTGGAAATAAGAGAGGTTTCTGAGATGTTATCGGTTAATGCTTGATGATTGCTTCATCCAAATTACTCTTCTATGTGTTTGTGTAGTTGTGTCTTTAATTATTTATTTTTGTTTATTTAGTGTATCTTTTTATACTTTATATTTTGAGATGTATTTAATCACTCTCTTAACGTTTCATTTCTGTAAATTGACATGACAGGCCTTGTCTAAGACATTGACTGTGGATGAACTATTTTATCTGAAGGAGCAGTTTGCTCTATTGGAGCCAAACAAAAATGGCACTGTAACTCTTGACAATATTAGAATGGTTGGTATCTCTCTCTCTCTCTCTAAAATACACACAGAGATAAGTTGCTAGTTAAAGTATTCTTTTTTATTTTTCCTGGATAGGTCCTCACAAAAAATGCTACAGACGCAATGAAGGAGTCCCGCATTCCTGATCTCATTTCATCGGTAATAACTTGGTTGCTTCTGTGAATATTTCTATGGTATTAGGCTCAATAGGTTATAAAAGTACTGACTGGTTAGTACTTCTCCCATGACAGCTAAATGCACTTCAATACAGAAGAATGGATTTTGATGAGTTCTGTGCAGCTGCATTAAGTGTTCATCAGCTCGAGGCACTTGATCATTGGGAACAACATGCTCGATGTGCATATGAACTTTTCGAGAAGGATGGAAACAGGGCAATTGTCATTGAAGAACTTGCTTCGGTAAGTAGAAAATTTAATCTCACATTTGCAGTCTGCTATATGTTAAGTTGAAAGCTTAGTAATCATAAGGTCGATATCTGAGTATGATAGTATGTTACTTATGAATTGGACTTGCTGACATATCTAGAAGTTTCTGTTTTACTCGTTACATTTCTTATGTAACATACTTTTGTTTAAAAGAACGGTGTAGGGAGGGAGAAGTAGAGTTCTGGATAAACTATACTTTTGGTGCTTAGATTTTGATTAAAATTTCAGTTTGGTCTTTTTATTATTTCGAATTTAAGCAATCTGGTCAGGTCAACTGCATATGTTCTATGACCGACTTTTGTCATCAATGCAGCAGTTAGTGCATTATGTCAGTAAACCATGGACCACAATAACTAGTGAAAACAAAAGCATGATTTTGGGGCACAAAAGACTGCATTGCTTCACTTAAAAATTTGAAAGATCGAACTGAAACAATAGAAAAAGGACCAAACTGAAGATGAGCTGAAATTGAATGCTCATGCTCCCATAGCATATTTTCGCCTAGAGTTTTTAGTTTCTAAGATATTAGCACATCCCATGCATCTGCAATCTGGTAGCATCTGCCCTTCGTGTCGAGATTTTAATGTTGATTTGGTTTTTAATTTGGGCCCTCTGGAATGAAAGATTTATAAGGCTCGTACTGGACTGAGGCTACTGTTATTCATACTCTCTCCAAATTGTGATTCAGGAACTTGGGCTTGGTCCTTCCATCCCACTTCATGTGGTTCTCCATGACTGGATTAGGCACACTGATGGGAAGCTAAGCTTCCTTGGGTTTGTGAAATTGCTGCATGGTGTGTCCAGCCGGGCGTTTGTAAAAGCATAGTGAAGATACAAAGCATTATTTATGTACGCTTTTTATCCAGATGAGATTTGGATGTTCAAAAAAGGGCGTTTTGCAATCCGCTTTGGCGTACATGTTAAATGACCCTTCCGGCCAATTCGTGAAGACGGGTTCAAACTTGCCGGACACCGCAGGTGCAAAAGCTTGGTTACCAGTTCGAATGCTGTGTTGATATTCGAGTGTAAAGCTGTAGTTAGTTTGCCGAAATGGGCGATTACAATATTCTTCAACTCCTTGGATGCATTGTACACATTAAATTATCTTGTCTCCAACATCTGTTTAGTTGCTTTGAAACATGCTTGATTTGCCTCAGTGTTGTAAAACTTCTCCATGGCTTCAATCGAAAACCAAGCTTTACCATTTGGCGTATTTCGATTTCTCATGATACGTGCACTCGTAAGTTTTTATTTAAACAGAGTGCAACGAAGGAGGAGATTGCGGAAATCATTTCCCAATTTTTATTTGAAGAGTTCCGCATGACCCATCAAGAACTGAAAGGACAGGAAAACAAGTTGTTCTATGCATATGCAATAGCATAAAGAACCGATTGTCAATTGATTTTATATTTTTTGTTTCTTATCCACTTATGTCTTTCTTTTCATGCAATTGAAAGTTGACTAATTTTTTAGGATCCAATGCTCAACGTCGGAAACAGGGCTAATCAAGTATATAATATCACCACCATGACCAATTTTCACAACTGGATTAGTAAACAGATGTGATGCTAATCAAGTTGCCTCAACATAAGTACATCTTTTAGCATAGATCCGCTTCTTAAGGAGGGTCTCACTCAACTATGCTGGAGCATGATCATACCGATAACATATCAACAACTTTATAATCAAATACTATTGAAAATATATATTGAACGACATATCAATTGTTATTAAATGTTGTTATGTTGTCAATATGGATTTCTCCTCCGGCTATGGTTGAGCGAGATTCCCACTTATGAAGTGTTTTCCTCTACGCTGGATGTTTTTTTTTTTTTTTTTTTTTTTTAATAAGTTAAAGACGGAGAAAAACACTAGTAGCGGCTTTGAGGAGGAGCGGAAGGTTTGATTGCATAGGGGCCTAAATTTGAACGGGTCTCCAAAAAAAATTTGCTATTTAAATAAAAAACTTTTTTTTTTTTTCAATTTTACATTAGTGGGGCTACTATTACTTTCTTTCCAACTTTCCCACTATTATGATTTTTTAAGGAAACTAATAATAATCTAATGGCTACTTCGTACTACAGTTTAGTAATATTTTTTTTTATTTGTAAGAGAGAGATACTATGTTTTAATCTCATATTGGCGAATTCAATACTAAACATTATGGCAGATCCATTGTATAGGTTATCCCCTTAGTTCCCTTCCTAAATGGTATCATTGTACAAAAAATAATTCATTAGGGCGTGCAAACACAATTACAACTCAAACTTTTATGTTAATTCTCACTGCCACTTCCTCCTTTTATTTCCCACACTTTTCTTTTTTCCATAGACTCGCCCCTTAAATCATAATTTTATGCCAATTGAAGAGAAATTCTCAAACCACTAAAATAATTCAAGTGTTTAGAGTGATGCAGTGGAGACTTCAATTAAGGTTAGGTATTTATTAGTTAAAATATATTAAGTTGGAATTGGTAGGTTTAGGTATTTCTTCATCTCATTGCAAATTTACAATCAGTTGTTTCAAACTTAAGTTTTTGCTTTTTAGCATTAACACATTTTTTTTTTTGGTTGGAAGACTCTTAAGGCAGACTTCTTCATAAATTTTGCACAGGACTTCGAAATATCAGAGACGTCCTTGAAAAACACTATATATATAAACAAGAGAGTCTTTGACATAAGTAGCATTAATGTCATCTCTTCCAATGAGCACTCAGTTAGGAGCCTCTTCTTCATATGATGTCTTCCTTAGTTATAGAGTTGCGGATGCACACAACAATTTCACATACAATTTGCACAGGAGTTTGCTTCATAAGGGAATCAAAACCTACCTCTATAGAAGAGGAGAATAACTTCCATTACCGATGCTTCTCAAAGTTATCGAAGAGTTGAGGATTTCGATCATTGTATTCACCGAAAATTATGCACCTCGGATTGGTGCCTGATGGAACTGGGTAAGATCCTCCAAGGTAGAGAATCAAAGCAACAAATCGTTTGGCCAGTATACTCCGAGGTGGATTCTTTGGACATACGTAACCAGAAAGGTAGTTTTGTGAGGCACTCGCTAGCCATGAATTCAAGTTCAAGGATGACATGGGGAAGGTGTGGAGATGGAGGGCAGGTCTCACAGAAGCATCAAATTTGTCTGGGTGGTACAACTTGAATGGGTATATATTTCTGAACCCTCCAACGCAGTACTGGTTAGAAATAACTTACTTGTTTGGGTGGTACTACTTGAACGGGTATATATTTCTGAACCCTCCAACGCGGTACTGGTTAGAACTTATTTGTTTGGGGTGTCTTTACTAACCTATTTTCTTTAGAAGTTCTTGAGAAAACAACTTATAAGTTTAACTTACAATTCTTCTTTTGTTACACGTATAAGGTAAAAAGGAAGTGATTTCCGCACTCATTTTTCACGATTTGCACTCTCCTTTTAATTTTGTCCATTGATCTTTTTTATAGTTATTCAATTTAATGGCTAGAAACTATATAGGAGAGCACAAAAGTGAAAAGGGAATGCTTAATATATTCCCATGGTAGAAATTTTTTTTTTTTTTGGTGTGTTATTATTTTTTCCATGTTAGGATAATACTTGCATCTTGGAAAATGCATATATCCCACCCCCTTAGAATAGCGTATTTTTACCGTATAAATTTCATAATCGTAGCATTTCAATTTCTTAATCTTCACTTGAAAATCATATCCCCAAAAAAACCATTCAAGTTATAGATCACCCCTAAACAATCTTCAATTCAAAAGATTTTTAGTAGGATAATCTTCAAATGAAAATTAAAAAATTGAATGATTAAAATTGTAAAACTTATGCGATGAAGATACGTTATTCACAAGAAGTGAGATATGTGCATTTCTTTACAAAGATCCAAGTACATTACCCAAATAGATATATCAAAAATGTCAACTCATTAACTGTTTCACATGATTTTAATTGGCAGGCACCAATCTGATTTTATACGTAACATCGTCAATGAGATTTCAACACAATTATGTTGTACAAAAGTTTCTAACTTAGACATTCAAAAAACTCTTAGTAAGTCATAATGCATTAGAAGATCCGGGTAAAAGAAGGTTTCCTTGACATGGCATGTTTCTTAAATGGTAATAGTAAGAAGTACGTGATAAAGATGCTAGAAAGTTGTCACCTTAATGGGTAAAGAAATTGTTCGACGAGATTCTTTAACTGAGCCCAGCAAACATAGCAAATTGTGGTTTTTATAGGGATGTCGAGCTATGTTCCAATGGAAAACATGGTACTTATTTTATAGTGTTTTCTCTTGTCAAGAAACATCTAATGTGCACCTGTGGACTAGACCTTATTACAATCGCGAACAACAACAGATTTATTTGAAACACACTTTTATTCGTTTAGTAAATTGGTTTGTTAATGCAAGTGCTTTTTCATACTTGGAAATAGACGGGCTGGTTGTCAGAATAGGGCACATAGTTTGTCGTTTATAAGGTATCGTTTGGTACGCAGACGGGACGGGACGGGACGGGACAGAACGGGACGGGACAGGACAGGACGGAACAGATGATGTAAATATTGAAAAAGATAAGGGGAAATTTTGTTTTAAAATGT
>JAOTRO020000005.1:2055644-2070062 GCA_028566515.2 Pyracantha coccinea | reverse complement strand
TTTTTTTTAATTTTTTTATTCCTTTACTTGCTTTCGGTGCACTAGACGCACCACCCTTCTTCTTTTTTTTTTTTTATCTTTTTTTTTTATCTTTTTCTTTCCAGACTGGTACCTTAAACAAAAGGTCTTTGAAAGATGCCTTCCATCATTACCCTACCCTTTAATTATTATATATATATATATATATATATATATATATATTCCATGTGCTGGCATAAGGAATTCTTCAGTGTTGTTTTAATATTTTAGAGAAAACCTACGGTGGAGCACCATCTCCTCAAGATTGAGACAAAGGTTCGAAGCATATGCATGAGTGGAGCACCACCGCCCTTTTGCCTTTCGGCGCACCCCGCACCATCACCATTATCATTTTATTGCTTATAAGTGATCTCCATCTTCAGCTTTGCAGCAGCTTCATCAACGAGTTTAGTGGCTTTGTCAGGGTTTCTTCGGAATTCTCTTACCAACTTCAAGAACCGAGCTTTGGTTGCGAACCGAGTTCAACTCTGCATGAGAGCTCTCAATGATTTGCAGTAGGAACTTCACCAGCTGAACCTCCTCTGTCGTCGAGCATTTCCTTTGGTACGTACTCATAACACGTCTTAGAGTCTGTAGAGTTTTTTTTATATTCATCTCAGAGAGACTTCAAGATATCAATTCACTCCGGTATCAAAAATTCCTCACATTACAGATTTAGCTAAATTGAGCTGACAAATCAACCCTACAATTAAAGGCACCGATAACCATATCTAAAACGCCACTTTCTGTAAGTTCAGTTTAACATGCTTTGGCATCGGCGATAGCCCTGTTAAGAAGTTCCGTTAAGTGCAGCTGCGGTGTGCATGCTCAGGTCCTGACCCTGTGGCACAACATGTCCATACCCGCCATAGCCCTGTCCTCCATAATGTGCTCCTTCTGCTGGTTACTTGAATCCGACCTCCACTGTTTGTTCCCCTGACTGCGACCCCAAGAAAGTCGAACTGTTTGTTTGCCAATAACCGTTCCATTCAGCATCTGTATTGCGGTCTCAGCATCCTTCCTATTAGCAAACTGAACAAAACCACAAGCTTTTCCAACTGGTATTTTCACAGAGACAACTTCACCAAAATGAGAAAAAAAGCTGCCGGAGGTCTTCATCATTGACCTCAGAATCAAGCCCTCCAACAAATATAGTTGTGTTATTGGGCTCACTGTCAAACTGGGACCCTTGGGCGACGGCAACATTTGATGCATGTCCACCACCAGCCAATACCAATGCTAATTCAAGAGGATAAAAGTAATACATTTAGTATGAAATCCCATTCAAAATACACAACCTAATAAAAATGAAACTTGCATTTTCTACAGTAGTGCTAGTAGTTATGATTGATTCTAGGAGCGGTTCCAGGCTTCTTTTCCTTTCTTTCCTTTCAGATGGGGGGCAAGTGTAACAGTGGATTCGTTTGGCACAGAGCGCCGTAGAAGGTTAAAACATAATGGCATTAGGGCCTAGTAGTTATGTTTGGCACAGAGTACCCTAGGCGCCAGTCGGGCGGCGGGTTAGGGCCTAGTGCCTAGAGGGCTAGGCGGGGGCCTAGGTGGATTTAAGTACATTTATTATATATCATATAAATAAATGCCTATTTATACTTAAAAATACACAATTGTATTGGGATACAAAATTGCTAAGTAGAATGACATATATATTATAAAGCATTAGCACATATTGAAAACATGGGGAACAAGCATATAAGGAGTGTTCATCCAAGTATCAACAAGTCTCTTACAACTTAGTGAAAAATATAAAATGCAAAACGGAAGCTATCTATGTTCTGTCTAAGTAAGAGTAGTGACCTAGGTGGGTGCCTCGATGGGGTAGGCGGGCACCTAATTAGGTCTAGAGGCCCTTTCTTACTTTTCAAAGGCCTAGAGATTAATAGGGGGGTGGCCAGCCGCCTATCGCCTAGGTGGTGCTAGGCCGGGACTTTTAGAACAGTGAATATAAATATATTCTACCTTCTCAATACTTTTTTCACGATATGCTTACCATATGAAATGAAAGCTGCCACTTTGAGACATGGTTTTGAAAATTCTTTTAAAAAAGTGGTATCCGTTGTCTTTTTCAAATGCGTTATCTTGTTGCTTGTTTTAGAATATCCTCTGCCCACTAAATGATGTGACTCCATTTGTCAACAACAATTTATCCATCAAACTCTTTTGTTGGTAACAATTTATCTAACAAACTTTTTTGTTGGTCAACCTTTTAGCGTTTACTTATTATGCATGGCCAAATCTGTACCTAGTGAGAACTGAGAACTCAAATGACATCATACGTATGAACCCAAATGACAATTCAAATGACAACTCAAGTAAAAATCCAACTAGCTTAGTGGAAACCTACTCTTTCTAAAAATAAAAAAGTAAAAAAATAAATAAAAAACTAACAACGCATGTGAGATTGCATAAGCTTAACTTCTCACTTTGAATTTAACCTCAACTAAATTTTAGAATTAAAAATTTAAGGAGGGATATCATCTAAATTTCTAAAGATTACCGAACTTAGTGAAGCCAATTTGCAAAGATATGAAAAAGTACTCAACAGATGAAACCACCACTACATACACACATTACTTGTCAGCAATTAAATGACTTACTTATTGGTTTCATCGAAGCAGTTAAGAATGATGTTGAACAAGGATAAAATATTAATAGAAGAACACAATATGTCCTGTGCAGTTTGAAATGAAAGTTTCCAGGGGGGAAGGAACAAGCAGTAGTGTTTGTGGAAACCAAGTTTGAAACCAAATGAGGCAGGAAAAGAAATCCCCCAGCATGTGTAATTGTAATTGATACTTTCTTTTGAAGATGTTAGTCTCAGCAACAACAAATACATCATAGATTTGGCATGTACGAAAAGTATTTACCATACAGGAAAGGACCCTATCAAACTCTCAAAACAAAACCTAGAACCTAAGAGATAGACCATAAAATAGGAATAAAAACAAAAAAAACAAAAATCAAAAACTAATAAAATTCACTCATGGCTTGAGTATTGAAAAGGCAAAATAAAACAGAAAGCTACATGGACCGCGACGCTTCCAACAATTGAAGAAATAGTGATGATTTCTACTACCCATTGCTTTAGTAGAAATAGAGAAGCTCTCTCATAAAAGATGCTGGAGAAAGAACAAAATAGAGCAACAAAAATAGACAAGACTATGCAATGATGCTGCCAATAACTCAATCACAACTTTTTCTGAACCCCTCCTAACTCTTATCTAAAACCATCTAACACTCACCTTACATCAGAAGACAAGCAGATAGATACAACTGACATTAAATGATCATAGAGAAAAGTACACAATCAAGAAAAAAAAAAAGGGAATTGGAGAGCATCAGTAATTACATGTAAATGATTAGCTAGACTTATTATCAAATGCACATGGACAAAAATGAGCGGATTTATGATGGAGATATATATTCATAAAGACAGCCACAATACAATCAATATTAAGCAACAAAGAAGAAAAACGGGGGCATTATTTGTTACCTTGTGAAGAATACTGTTGTTGATATGCAGGTGATTTTTTGGGTGTTGCAACACCTATGCGCATGGCCCTGCTCGAACAATATGCACCATTCATTTCGGCAATGGCCCTTGACCTCTCATTTTCATCACCAAACCTAACAAAACCATAACCTTTTGAACGTCCAGTATTTGCATCTAGAACAACTTTTGCTCCCTTAACAGATGAATATCTACTAGAAAAAGTCTCCTGCAACATAGTGTCAGTCACATCTGTAGCCAAATCTCCTACAAAGATAGATAGATCAGAACTAGGGTCTGCTCGTCTATCACCGGCACTGAAGGTTGCCCAGTTCAAACGAAAAGGCTGCTCTGTATTCGGCATGGGAGCTCCGTTACAGTTCTGCAAAACTTCTTCAGCTACTTCACGTGAATAGAACTCAACAAATCCATATCCCTCTGACTGACCAGTTTGCTTATTGCGTATAACCTTTACTGAGGAAACCTGCACCGTTTGTGACACCAAAGCACATAGTTAGTGGCAAAGTAAATCTCTTACCCAAGAAAATACATACACGGAATTTATTTATTTTTGAAATAAAATTATAGATATTAGCGTGTCTTATTAATTGCTCTTGGAGTGCACTTAAGACTGTCACAATGGCAAATAATTGTGGTAACATGGGGAAATCTCCACATAAGGGGGATGTTGGTTCCTAGTGTCAAGTTTCACTTCTTAAGATATGTTATTCTATATCCTCATAGCTGATAAAAGAAATAGGGAAGAACAGGCCCATGATACATTTCTTCTCAATTGCTTCAGTTCTCATAATCGAAGGATGCTTTTATCATGTTTAAGACAGATGGTAATTATTAGAACTCGACATCAGATAACAACCCAAAAAAGATGTGAGCTAACTAGAAAAACAAAAAACAGAGAAAGACATTGCAACTGCACTCTGACAAACATTTGGCATTACTAAACAAATGGCTGTACAAAAGCAACATAAGGTAACTACACAAAAAGAACACCTTAGTCCCCAATATTCACTATCATTCACTTGACCCCAAAGCAGGGAAGGATGACATGCTGGAAACGGAAGATTACTTCTCCATATCGATTATAACTACCAGATGATCGGATGTCCCAAAAAGTATTCAAACAAGGATTTTTGGCTCTGCAATAATTGACAATTGACCAATCCGCTGGAGCACCGTAAACTATCTACAGTACAGACAGTATTCAAAACGTGGCAAAAGAGTTTAACACCACATGAATGGTTTGCAGTAGAATGGGCATTGCCATAACACTACTACAAAATGGGGAGTGGATCAACTGCTATTGCTTCCTCAGTCCCTCTATCCAAAAACACGGTAGTCACTCAAGAAGGGTTTTGCATTTAATTTGCCAAGCTATGGTCATTATTGCATGCAGCAAGAAACTATTGGTAGGAATCTCACATATTCAACGGTATTCATAAACCATATACACTGCTGTCGGGTCGTGGGATACTATAAGCTGAACCAGCCACCATCTACAATAAATAGAGTTGACCCAACATAGCCAGTAAAGAAACAGACCTCGCCACTGAACATACTCGACTAACCGAAACCTGCATCATTTCTATCTAGGTGTAGTCATCTTGATATACCAGGACTGTTTTTTGTAGTGAGTAGTTGGCATTAACCTTACTCTTTCAATCAGTGTTCCGTTTCTAACTACCGAAAAACCGCAAAGATAAGCTAGGATATACGCTATGACAATCACATAACATTCAATCATAAAAGAAACCATCAACCTCCAATCAATCATAGAGCTGTAATTATGTAAAATAAACTAAAACCCACAATTCTTTTCATCAAAATTTCAAAACTTTAGTTAAACAAAAACCCAAATGAGTTCATACACGAAGTCCACTGAAGCTAAAAGCTGACCTGTCCAGTGTGAGTAAAGCATCCGTGAAGGTAAGTCTCGTCCATCCAATGATGAAGGTCGCCGACCCAGATGGTCCTGACCTCGTCGGTGGGCCCCTGTTTCTGGGACGGCGAATGCTGCTGCTGATACGCCACAGCCTGAGGCTGCTGCTGGTATGGATTGTGGTGAGGATGATGAGGAGCCGCCGCGTATGGCATGTAATGCTGCGGGTACACCATCATCTGCTGCTGCATCATCGCCATCGCCGCGGCCGGGTACTGCATGGCCATCCATTGCTGCTGCTGCTGCTGGTGCATCCATTGCTGCTGCTGGTGCTGCTGCTGTTGTTGCTGTTGTTGCTGCAGCTGCTGCTGCTGAGTGCCCAGATCGGCGCCGCCGTTAGATTGCTGGGCCATGATGGAGTTCTTCTGAGCTTGTGATCCTCTCCTCTTCTCTCTGCACCTCTCTCTCTCTAGAATTCTTGGTTCTCTGTGTTCTTTGAGATTTGAGGAGAGAGAGCAGAGAGAGCGGTTTGAAGCTAGAGAGAGAGGAGGGAGGCGAGGTCTGCGCGGAAGCGAGGAGGGAGGGATTTCAAGTGACGAAACGGGGTTTTAAAGGGCGGCGGTGGTGTGATTATTGCTTATGATTAGATTTTTTATGTTTATTTATTTATTTTATTTTGATAGGTGTATTTTCCTTTTTTGAGATCGGACCTCGTTTGCTACGTCCGTCCGTTAAATCACGCTTGCTTGCCGTCCGTGACGTGTGGGGCCCTCCTCAGTCGGTAATTTTGATTTGGGTCTGAGGCCCGAGGGAGTGACTCTCGTCCGATGTTCATGGACAGCGTGGAGTGGATGCTAACTGGTGCTTAGGTGAGCTGGATTGCACGTTATCAATTTTTTACTTAATTTGTCCCCTTTTTTGGCACTTTCTAGCCTTCATTTATTGACCAAAGCTAATTAAGGTATTGGCCGTCAATCAGTATTACGGTCTGGTGATTATTTTTTACTTTTAAGTGAGACGTTTTAGGTTTAAATTTTATGAATAGTTAATTTGATACCAAAAATGGATTGTCTATTATGCAACTTAGCCGAACTATGAATTGGGATGAACCTATTGATGGTAGATTACATGATATTCATCCAACGGCACTCACTTAATGTGTTGGTGATGTTCGAGGATGGTAACGAGCAAAATTTGCTATCAGATCGTAATGCACTTGAACTCGAGAATTGGCGCTGTTATATCAAATGGTCAGGTCAAAGTGCTTTGTGCCTTTATGTTTCCATGAGCAAATGGATTGACATGATCCTGGCAACAATTAATTGGCTCGTCCTCGTTAAATAGTATTGACAATTACCATAGATATCATCAGATGAATTAAATGTGTAAAATTCATTGGACTTGTAAAATACATTGATTTGATCTTAGTGTCCAGAGTCTAAGGATCAATCCATCTACACCGCTGATTGATGTGTAAAAAAAATTAGAGTTGTTGGTTTGTGTGTAATAGACCAGCGAAATGAGTTAATGGAGAATGTTGAATTCAATTTGTGCAGCCCAAATAAGTTGATCCTTTGGCTCTGGACACTAAGGTCCGGAGTGGATCCAATTCCGCAGTAGTAATTGAAGAACAGTGCACCAAATGGTCAAGTGTGTTGTGCCTAATGATTTTGCCTTGAGATTATTTGATGGTTTATGTGGCAATTTGTACAATTTTTTGCTCCACCCGATATGTTAAATAATAGTATCATTCTATAATTTTATTCATCTCTTTGTTTAGTCCAATTATTGAGACAACTAGTCAAATACTTGAAAGTATAACAACATTGATTATATAATGCATCACATCCATAAAAAAATATTAAATAAATTTGATAGTCAAATTTGACAGCAAAAGATTTTGTCTTTAATTGACTCAACACCACCATATAAGAAAGAAAGCTCCGTTGGAGAGAGTGTGATGTCATTTTCTACTATTATATGTCTATGTGGTAGTTTTGACATTTCTTCTAAAAATGCTCTTAATTAAACCAAAAGGTTGACCAACAAACATTGTCCCAAAAGGTTGACATTTGCTCCGAAGATTCTCCTATTCTTTCCTTTTTGAATGAACTCTCTTTAATTTTTGTCAAATATTTATACATTAAAATTACATGCAAATTGTGTGCACAAACACTTTTGAAGTTATTTGTTAAAAGCAATTAAACCACGAGTTTATGATCTAGTGGTAAAAAGTGAATTACGAGGTTTACTTAAAACTAAAAACTGGAGTTTCGGGTTCGAAACTCGTTGTTGGTGTGGAAACCAGACTTGTGGCCAGATAGAGGTTGAAATGCCTCTGTGAGTCTTCCCGACCCTCGGAAATGATGGATAATCATGGATTGCCAGTAGTCTTCCTTTAAAAAAAAAAGAATAGTTAAAAGCAATTATTTTGATATAAAGAAGGTATATTAATGGTCTATCACTTAAAAAGAAGGCTGGATTTTGTACCATAAAAGAAGGAACTGCCTTTTACATATTGTCACAGATTTGGAGACTCGAGTTTTTGGGGGTTAAAATTAAAAAGTCAAATTTTGGAGAATGGAGATTGAGGTGGTTGAATTTTTGTGCACTGGCCGAAACAGGAAAAAAAAAAACCCTATCTGGGTCCCACAATTGACGCGAGTTATATCTAACGGCCAACAATAGCGCAGCCGACGTAGAATGATGAAAGCGCGGTCGTACGCGGTCCTTTTACTGGTAAATCTTTGACCAGCCTATACCCTCCGGTCAAAACATCCAACATGTCCTACTCCTACCTCACCAGACAAACAATACATTCGTAAAACAAATACAATACGGGTCGGTAAACCGCATTTTCCTCTCCTTTGTTTTTGAGAACCCCACCTAACAAGTCTTCCAGGATAAGATCAAACTTCAAATCGAGAAACTTTCATGAATAGCCTGCCAAGTGACACTAAATTGACGGCGTTCTAAACTTACATGCAACCGAGACACCAAGTCAACAAAGTTCTAAATCTGCCAAGCGATGTTATTCGTTCAAATGTGCTTTTAACTCTCATACATGTCATTGCGTGATTAGTTAAAAATACTATAATTTATATGTAAATTCTTCTAGACCGAGCGCCTTAACATATTCTCCCTTTGGATCTGTAACACAATGGCATCCCTTAAAGTTGCAGGGGGAACAAAGTTTGTAAATAGGGTGTATGTGAGGGTCCTTCATGGAAGCAAGAAGACACCTCAGGTGGCCAGCCATCTGTACTACGGATGAGGATCCTCTTCGTGGGGATCTGGAAGATCAGTCGATCAGGCCAATTCGTCATACATCGTCCGGCTAGTTTTTGTTAAATACTGTTTGTGTTTAATTTTAAATAAAAAAAATACAAAATGATTTATGACCGATAAACGGACACAATTGATTGATCCTCCGGATCCCCACAAAGAAGATCCAGATAGGATCCTAATACCTGTACTACAAATTGCTCCAAAGTATTGTGAAGATAGGTAAAAGGTTAATTGACGACTAATAGCAAGTTGCATTGGTAAATTTCTGAAGATTTTCATACGTTGCAAGGTGAAACTGCAACTTTCTCTATTGATTAGCTTGAATACAACGAAGATGTTTCTCGTAGAGAAGGAGAGGACAAAGAATCAATTGAATATTAAACGAGTGTGGCAAAAACGAAACAAAAATCGAGTGACAAAGAAGCTACAATCAAAATTAGAGGCTGCAGCCAAAATTCCAACAGGGAGGTAACCCGTTGGCTTCTGTGGCTGAAGACAAAAGAAGAAAACAAAAATGTGAAAAGAATAAGGCACGGTTTATACATTGCCTCACTGCTGTTTACCTTCTTCGATAATCCGCACTGAGGAAGCTTTCATACTGTGTTCCTGTAAGTGTCTTTTGGACGTCGCCCCAATTCTCAATCTGACTAGACAAATTACCTTTGTGTATCTTCACCTGGCGACTCTTTAAATCCCTTTTTGGAACCTTAAGAAAATCTTGAACATCAAGCAACTTCTGCAAACACACAAAATTGAAACTTTCAGAGGTTGGTGTTCTTTATTTTCTAACCATTTTTCGGGGCACTGGTTTTAAGGAAAGAGGAGGGTAGAGACAAAAAGAATGATGCACAAGTATTAATTTACTGCAAACAACAAAATGCAAAAATCAGTTTAGCTTCATAATGTTTCTCTTACAGTGCGGTTTTTTATGATATCCTCATAGTAGAGGATAATATGGCGGGTGCTCTTGAAATATTCCAAAGCTTTTGTGGTTGTATCCTGTACTTGCTTCAGGTTGGGTATTAGCAAAGTTGCATTGATTGTAGGCTTGTATTTTGCAAGTATTTCTGCCTGCAGCCATGACATGTAATAAGTTTGCAAATCAAGTTAAAAACAAGCAATTCACTTTTCCTTAAAAACCTTGCATATGAGGGAGGGAGACACAGACCTCGTGAGGAGAATGCACGTGAGACTTGTGGGTCCCATTAAGCAGCTTATTATCTCGGTCATACAAATTTGCAAGGACAGAGATCATCCTCCGCAACAGATTTCTTCGAAAGAGAAAAATAGCAGAAACACCCCGTGTATTGAAGTACTCTACTATTTCTTCGTGATGCTGCATCAAGCCCTGCATAAAATGTTGCAATATTTAATTGGCTGGTCCATGCATGAAACAAGAACATGCAGAGCAGAACACGTTAAATTGTTTCTCATGAGCTAACCAAACTATTGCCTACTGGTAATATTCCACCTAGAACAAGGAATCTGACACAAATATAAACATAAAGAATGAGTTTCAGACCAATTGGTTATGAGAAACAAATTGGGTGGACATTTTGATGGACCAAATTAAAGTACTAGATGGATAAACCCAAATCTTAGTTCGCACCGAAGTTCTTTCTGACCAAGACTTGTATCCATGTAACTACCATACCAATCAAGTTTGAAATCTTACTCAACTCATCCTCCTTTGTTAATAATTATTCATTAGTTGCAGTGAGATGGTCCTATACTTTAAAATATAAGGTCGTCATTACTTACAGGACGTTCTTCACTCAGTGACATGGAAAAATGTGATGAACAATATCTAGTTCCATCAGTTTCCATGAAATGTGTACGCTTCTCGCTAATTAAATTGTATCATCCCTTCGATACCCTAAATTACTTTACCTGAAGGCTAGCTTCCTAATAGGCTCTTCAGTTTCATTCAGACCAAGCAGTTCTTAATGATAGCACTGCCTACGTCTCTAAAATATGCTGTAATGCAAATACTGAGCATTCATGCATCAATACATAATCTAAACAAAGTGTGAGACTAATAGCATCTTTTTGTAACATATAAATTTCATGGAAGCAACTTAACTCCTGAAGTGCTACACATTAGCATATAAAATTCAAGCTTAACAGTTGTCCAGAAAATCATTGTCTATTTTCAGCCATATCTCAACCCGTCCCCCTAGCCACCAGTGAGATACAAAATAAGTGCAGGATCGTCATTAGGACAATCATCCCTTCATACTTACCGACCATCGATGACCCTAGAAGATCATAAAGAAACTACCGTATCCAATCACACATGCCCGGTACCACTCTCCACAAATATGCATTTTTATCATTACAATAACACAAGCTTCTTGGCAGGACTTGAAACTATACATTTTACTACAATATCTGCAATTATTACAACTTACAAAAGAGGTAAATGATAGGGCAAGTGAGTCCTTAATGTTACTTTTGCTAAGAATAACTTGCTATCTAACACAAACAAGCTAGGCCTTTATTGAGAAATGAAAATTTCCTGTCGAAAATAAATAGAATGTACTGAACTGAAATGCCATTGTCTCTCACTCAACAAAACCACCAAATAGCCAATTAACAGAAGAAAAAAAAACCAAAAAACAATGCATGAAAAAGCACTGACCTGATTAAGCATCCACTTCAAGCCAACTGCAGTGGTGCATTCATTCTTTGAGGCGCTACTCAACCAATCTAGATTATAAAGTCTGTCCAAAGTCTCAACGATTGTTGAAATATTACTTCTCCTAACTTTCACAGAGAAAATCTCCCCATTTGAGCTTATGTTAGTATGATTATTCAATAGCGTCTCAAACCACCCACTCCCAGACCTCTGCATCGACAAAATTGCGAAGTATTGCACAGGATTGCACGCACACTCAGCCCTATTATGCACAAATAAATCTAAATCATTGCATTGCAAATAGAACCCAAACTTGAAACTCCAACAACCAGTAGCATACCTGCTATAAGTTTTGGGCTTTGGGTAGTGCATATAACGAAGTTCTTCGGGCTCAACATCAGGCTGTGGACATGGCCTTTGAATCACCTCAATATTTAAGAATCCAGATTTTGTGCTGGTGCTGACCTGCTGTAAACAAATTGAGCAAATATAGACACCACAGACCATTGCAAACAACACAACAATCATCCGCAGCACCAATGGAGAATTCTTCGGCGCCTTTATCAAAAATATATCCTGCAGTCCATGAATTAGGCAATGCAAAATTGAAGGTAAATAAAAAATAATAAAGGGTAATTAGTCCTAACAAAGTCCAAACTTTACAAGTCAAACCAGATCGCCATCGAGCTACGCAGAAGTTTATGTACAGTTAACTCAGCAGGAAGAACAAAATGAAATGGGTCTAATTGCAATGATCCAAAAACTCCCAGGACTCACAAAATCGCATGATTAAGCTATTAAATCACAGTGATTAAGTAAAACAACAATAGTGTGATTAAGATTTAATCCTAACCGATAAAAATATGACATGGGTAATTCATCCTAACAAAGGTTTAAACTTTTCATTCAATCTGATGAACAAACGACATGGGTATGAATGGAATGATCCAACAAACATTCCCAGGGTTCATAAATTGACATTATTGTGCTATTGATTAATTCATTAAGTAAAATAATAGTGTGATTAAGACCCTTTTCCTAATAAAAAAGGATATCTGGGTTTGCTTCAGCTTGAATGCACAGACCAAAAGCAACCGATAAATCCGGGAAACAAAATGTAAAAAATTTCAGCACCCAGATCGGGAAATTCACATGCAACCCATAAAATAAGCAAACAAATTACAAAAGGGTCAGAATCCAATACCCCAAAAATTAAAAGTCCAGAAAAAGAAAAAAGGCAGAAAGAAAAACAGCTGAAATTTCAAAAGGAGCATGAAATAGCAAACCTTGAAGGACCAGAGATCATCAGCCATTGTAATGGGACCTCAAAAGGCAAGCATTCCTCCTCCTGCTTTAGTGTTCTCAAGCTTTATTCCTCACAATAGCCATTAATTCAAAAACCCAACAAAAAAAATTGGATAAAATGCAAAAGGTGGAGAGAGAAAGAGGAGGAGGAGGAGAGAGAGGGAGAGTATAATATGTTTATTTTGATGGGGTTCGGAGCTTTTTCTCGTGAAGAACACTATGATTAGATGCCTCTGTTCCTCTCAGAGACCCCGTTGCACGATCTCTTCCTTGCTTTTTCGTGTGTGTCTTCCCTTTCGAATTCTCTCTCAATCTCTTCCTTGCTTTTTCGTGTGTGTCTTCCCTTTCGAATTCTATCTGGACTTGTTAGGGCTCGAACGGCGTCGTTTGACTGATCTTCCGCGCCCTTTAATTAAGGAAAGAGAACGATATTAATGTTTGACGATTTCCCAAATAGTTGGTACTGTTTCCGACCGGAAAATGAGAACTTTAACGAAAATATCTTTGTACTATTTATTTCAACGAAAAATCACATTTTTATATTAAAAAATGAACCTTGATATTATTCATTTTATCCTTTATTTTATCCTCATTGTTAAAACTCAAAATTTTCAAGTTATTTTCATTATTTTTTTAGAAAATGCTTTTAATTAAAAGTTTTGTTTATTTATTTAATTATTATTAAGAATTTTAAAGCCCACAGAAAACGCATAAGTTTTGTCAATGGGCTTCCCGTTATGCTACTTGCTTTTATTTTATTTTTTTATTTTGGAATTCGGCCTGCTTTGTGTTTGGTTTTTGCTTAGAATACAAGTTTGTTCATCATCATTTGAGTGATATCTCTTTTATGTGACTTTTAATTATGAAAAAAAAAAAGTGACTTGTTTATTTAAGGAAAATTTTATTTGAACCCATATAACTTATTTCTATCTCCGATCTATTCTTTACATTTATATTATTTTTTTTATCAAACTATTAATCTCTCTTTAAATCCATATTTATTACTAATACTACCCTCACAAACTCAATTCAATATGTAAATTTATACACCCATGTTTTCACATTAGAAGCTACTCGGATCAGTCTCATGAAGATCCATGTTAATTAAATCCATTAATCTAATTAAACACAATTGCCATGAGACTATGAGAGTCAAACCAAATTAACCAAACCCTAGTTAGTTTAACAAATGCATGCATAATTTGCAAGCCGACTTGCAGTACTGGGAATAACAGCTGGCAAGCATGCACGGAAGTTAGAAACTGAGAAATGGAAACTCTTTCAGAATATATAAAATAAAATAATAGTAAGATCACATGACTAATTATAAACACTCAACATGCACAAACAAATAAAATAATAATAAGATCATTGGACTAATTATAAACACTCAACAGTGCACAAACAAAATGAAACGAAGTGCAATGATTATCATGTTCTCACATGTTTGCAGTGCATCAAAATAGCAAGACTACTAATTAGATATGAGTAACATCTATACATGTTAATTAAAGAATTAAACGAACTTTAATTACTTAATTAAAAGGGATAGTTAAAAGTGAAGAAAAATACTTGATTTAGAACTAGGTATCTTGATCAGCTGCTGCTTCTTGTTTTGGCAGCAGTAGCAGAAGCAAAAGTAGGTTTTCGGCAGGTGATGAGTACTAGTACAAAAAACACTTTGCGCGACGCAGGTCCTTCGTCACGCAAAGTCAAAAAAACTGCGCGCAAAAATTAGCCCAACGAACCTTCGTCGCGCACCAA
>JAOTRO020000005.1:2040986-2055544 GCA_028566515.2 Pyracantha coccinea | reverse complement strand
TACTCTAATTTGCTTCTTAAACATCATGTTTACCAATCTTTGGTAAGTGGCTCCCGCATTCTTGAGGCCAAAGGGCACGACCTTGTAGCAGTAGGTGCCTCGCTCGATCACGTACGTGGTTTTCTCCTTATCAGGCTCGTACATGGCTATTTGGTTGTAGCTGGAGTATGCGTCCAAGAAATTGAGCAGCTAGTTTCCAAAAGTTGAATCCACTAGTAGATCGATTCATGAAACTGGATAAGGATCTTTCTTGCATACTTTGTTGAGGTCGGTGTAGTCTATGCAAACCCTCCATTTGCCCTTCTCTTTCTTCATTACTAGCACGATGTTGGCGAGCCATACTGAGTGTGCTACCTCTTCTATAAATCTAACCTCCAATAGCTTGTTAATTTCCGCTTTGATGATCACCACTTGCTCGGGTGCAAAATGTCTTCTCTTTTGGATCACCGGTTTGGAAGTGAGGTTGACGTGTAGCTTGTGGCAAGCTATCTTGGGGTTGATGCCATGCATGTCGGAAGCTGACCATGCAATGACGTCACAAATTTCCCTTAAGAAAAATCGTGAGTTCCTCATTTTCCTTCGGGCTCAAACATGAGCCGATTCTAGTAGTCTTCTTTGGCTGTTGGGGATCAAGAAGTATGTGTTCGGCATTCATTTTAGGTTTCCATCCTGTCTCGTCTGCTGGTGTGTTGATTTGGACCACATATTCTTGATCCGTCTGCAGCAATTGCTATTTGGCATCTTCGTCGCCCTTTTGGACCTTGATAGCCTCTACGGGGATAAAGGTCTTCTTCCTTGATTCCTTCAATACTTACACAATGCATCGTTAAGATATGGCCTGGTCAGACTTGATTTCTTCGACTTCTCATCCCGAGATGCGGAATCATATTTTTTTATACTTGACGGAGGTGACAGCATCTAGCTTTATCAACCAAGGTCGCCCCAGAATCCCATTGTAAGGAGACCGGTCGCTTACTATCGTGAACATCTGCTTTGAGAGAACTGGCGGTGTTCTCACGTTAAGTGTGATGTTGCCGATGATAGTCGAGGTGTGTCCGTTGAATTCGGTGAGTACCTCCGCTCAGTGTACTATTGTGCTTTCCAGGCCCATCCTCTGAATTATTGAGAGCTGAAATAGGTTGACTGCACTTCTGTTGTCAACCATCATTCTGTCGACTATGGCATGGGCTAATTGGACAGATACCACGAGTGCGCCGTCGTGTGGGAAAACAATGCCTTCAGCATGCAGCTCAGTAAAACCAATGATGGGTCCAAGTTGGGTGTTGACTGCCTAGACTTGCAAGACTAGTAGGGTCTGCTGGATTTTCCGCTTCTTAGAATTGTTGGTGACACCCAAGTGCTCGAATTCGGTGAAGTTGCCATTAATCTAAATCACCTTAGTTGGCGGCTCTTCGTCAACGTTTGCATTCTTTCTAGGCTGCACAGCTGGCTTGTCCAAGTATCTGTGTAATACCATGACAAATTTAAATATATGAATTGGATATTCATAATTATGAATATGTGAAAAGAATCAAGAATTTATATTAATTCATTTGAATTTAGTTTTAAATTAAACTAATTAAGAAGTGTGAAGTTTGGAAATTTATTTATTTAAAATCCGTAAACCTTTTGATGTCACAATTTATATTTTTTTAATAGAGCTCGATCTCACGAATGCGTAGGCACAAACTGTTCATGAAACGGAGTTATAACGAAGAAGTTATAAACGAACAAAGTCAGGGATGAAATGGTCATTTGGCCATTTTCTGGAGAGCTCCAGATCTTATGGAGCAGGGAGTGTGGTGCCACGTGGTGGGCGGTGAGTGGAGGAAATGGGCACAGCCCAATTAGAAAAGGGAAAAGGAGGGAGAATGAGAGGAGAGGGAGAAAAGAGAAGAAAAAAAAAAGAATGGGGGGTGTGGGTGTTCAACCCGACCCAACCCAGCGATCACAACCCGACCCCAGGGGGCGGTGTTTCAAGGCGGATTTCCACCCTCCCTCACTTGGGAATACTTACCCAACTTTCCCTCCACCATTACCATCCAAAATTATAGGAAATCTAGTTGAAACTTGGTGGAAAACCCACCATGGGTGCCGCGGGAGACTTTGTCCAAAACCATCGATTGTGAAACGTTTCCATACAATTACCTCCACCAAAACACTTCCCTGGATGCCAAAAACTAAGCCCAAACAACTAAAGGGGCGGCGGAACACCAGAGGTGAAGGATCGAAAACACCCATTTATAGGATTTCCGGCGGGTTTGAGGCGAATTGGAGCCTTTCCAGGCCAAATTGGACTTGGCCACAGGTATAAAGTTTGCTCTACTCTTTGAGATTTTCATTTCTGTATTTTTTGAGAATTTCTAAAAATAGTGGAATTTTCCGGCGATTCGGGCCGGCCGACCGTCACCCACGGCGGCAGGTGCGGCGGTGCACGGCCAGGGAGCCGACATTGTGTTTTTATGTGAATTTCCTTATTCTAATTATGTTTTTGAGATCTAAATGATGTGGTTTGAATATTAATCCGATTGTGGCATAGGTTGGAATAAAAGAATATATTCGGATTTAGTTTAAATTTTGGAATGTGAACTACGAATAGCTTGATCCCTGTTTAGGGTACGTAGGCAATCTAACGAGACGTTAGATGAAGCCATAAAATAAGTGAAATTAAATAATCGATAATTACATTTTAGTTGAGAATTATTCTTAGATTGAAAATAAAATGATTTAAGAAAAGTATTGAGTATTAAATTGAAAATAATTGTTATGTTTTGGTAATAGAATTAAGGTTACCTAACGTGTGGAATTAAGGAGCTTAATTAAAGAGTCATGAATATTGGTAGCTAAATAAACAAGTGTTTTTTTTATGGGCCTATCAACAAAGTTAATCCCCGAAAATAAATATTGTGGGGCCAGGGCTTGACAAAATGGTATCAGAGCAAATGATCCTACTCTATGAGATGCACTATTCTTGGGTATTGTTAGTGTGAACTATGTCATGCATTGTGGTTGCATTAATTCATATTTTTAGGAATAGAGCGGCATTCATGTTTTATATGTGAAATAAAGATATAAGTTGTATTATGATTGTGGTGCAATTTCCTTGATAGATATGAAAGTTTCGTTATTGGGAATTGTGATTTGCGTTTATAATGCATTATTTCTAAGTTCTTTGAGTAATGAGAAAGTTATGTGGAAAATATATATGTTGAGAATCACCATGAAGTGAAATGAATTGGATTGACATTATGTTATGTATTAGGAGATATTATGGAGTTGTGGGTGTGAATTATGAATTTTATTGATATTGCTTTATTCCATAAGTTTTATGAGTATGACGAAAATTATGGAAATGCATATATTGTGAATTATAATGCTTTGAATTAAATTGAAGGGAAGTAGGAAAATTTTAAAATATCATACTCATGTTATAGCTTTGAAGATGAAAATTTGATTAAAGTTTTGGATTAATCTTGAATTGAATCAATATTATGCTATGCATTATGAAAGTGTTGAATGTTAAAGTGATGGTGGAATGGTGACAAGTAGATGGAAGAAATTGTCATATACCTGTGCCAGTGAGAAATATCGTTATGGGCACAATGACTCGTGAATATGTGAATTGGGCACAATGACCCGTGGATGTGAAATTGGGCGAGAAAGGCCCATGGATGTCTCGCAGATGTGAAATTGAGCGAAAAAGGCCCGTGAATGTGAAATAGGGCGAGAAAGGCCCGTGAATGAGAAATTGGGCGGAAAAGGCCCGTAGATGTGAAAAGAAAAAAAAAGTGTGATATGGATTGGCCAGGTATATTACAATCTTTTCCAGCCTACTAGTCACTGTTGGAAAAAAAAAAAGAAAAAAAAGAGAGGAATGAAACTATGAAATGAAATTTTGAGTTTGTTCAATATAAATTATTCCCCATTGTTGGCATATTATGTGCGTTTAATGGGCATTCTGTGTGCATGGTAAGTACATGTTATGTGCATATAATAAGGATACATAGTCAAATAATCCCATTATGGTTGACGCGGTTCTTTTCCCTTCACTAGTCGACGAGAATCCTCAAAGCCCTTATTTAGTTCCTCCTCTATTTTGGCCTTTCCCTCTTGAGAACGCTCGTGTGACTAAATATGGCCCCGACACTTCTGGAACAATTCAAAATTTAGGAATGTGATCATTTCTCCAGACATGCCAGCCTTCGTTTTCTGCTTACTTGCACGGTAAAGTGCTTCGTTGGCTTCACCATTAAGGTCCACAAGCTTTTTTTTTTCTACCTTCATTAGCTTGTGGTTCCAATACTTGGCGGCGCCCATCTCATAGTCGAGTCTTCACAGACCTGATCTATGCTTTTCAGCAGCATCTTCGAGTCCACAGAGCTAAACGATGATGCAGGATTCACCTTTCACAACTCTGGAAGTGGAGGAGGTTCCATGTTGTACCACTCGTGGAACTCCGCGTTAAAGCCCTTAGTTTCGTGTGGGAACTTGGATATGTTTGTGTTCTCAATTGTTTTGGCTATCTGAGAAGTCTAATTTTTTTACGAGGGTTAATGGTTATTGCAACTATATGTGAGAAGCATATTTATACACAAGTCTACCATGATGAGGATGAAATCAGTTGGGTAAAAGAGGGAATGTGTTCAAGGTATTTATGTGGTGAGGATGCGATGCATGTGACCTTCAAAAATTGCAAGAATCCCCACCACTACTTTTTGCCCCCTAACTTGAAAGATGCTTCCAAATATTGTTACTTCTTTCCAACATAAAGGTTAATGTGTTACCCAAATTCGAGTTGTTTCCTTTCGCCGACTGCCAACATAGCGGTTTTGATGGCGGCTGCGAACAACTCTCAAATGAAGGAGATGAGGGTTTTATTTTGTGTTGTTTTTTTGCTTCTATTGGGCCTAAGTTTATGTGAGCCTCCCTGGATGTATTGGTTATAGGTCCTCTATTGCTTTACCTTTTTATGTTGTGTTTACTTTGTTTATGTTAGGTATGCGTATAATATTGGGATGGGCCTAATATGCAAGGATTGTAGAACCGAGCTATATACTTCATTGATTTTTGAAGTATATAATTTGATTTCATCAATCCTTGCCCTTTAGTTTCACCAACACTGAAGTACAGTTACGACACTGATATAGGTTTTACAGGTTTATAGAAAGGAAGTGATTTCTCTACCCTTTCGAGCCTCTTAAACACTTTTGTTTAATCATAGCCGAACACTTTTGTTTAATCATAGCCGATGATTCTGTTTGATTTATTCAATTTGATGGTTATAAATAAAGAAGACTGTGTGAGAAACTATAAAGGGTGTATGAAAATCACTTCCCTTGTAGAAAAGCCCAAAGGCATGATTTAATTAGTGATTAATGATGAGATCAATTTCTATGTCAAAGAGTATAAGTTTTATAGCGAAAACAACCATAATTAAATATCCACAATAGACAAACGATCGAATAATGACATGTGATTGAAACAAACAAAAAACGAAAGAATCAAACAAAAAAAACTCTCGACCATCAAGTAAGTAAGCAAAAAATAAAAAGATAAAAAAATAGTTTAAACTTTCTAAGCAAGAAAAAAGGAAAATAGAAGAAGACGAAGAAAAAGAACGTTGGGCCTCCCCGTACCACCCCCATCCAATCCCCCAAAATCCAATACGTAAACTAAACCTTCAGATATTTTTTTATTTCCTTCTCAATCCAAAAAACCAAAACGCCATTAAAACCCCAATTTTGTCACTCTCTCTCTCTTACCATAGCAGAAGCGACGACACCACAAAAATTATGGAGGGAGCAACTCTGCTTCGCTCTTCTCTCGCCTCCAGCAACCGCCTCTTCTTCTCCTTCCGCTCTTCCCGCAGCCTCGCCCTCCCCTCATCTCGCTCTTCTTCTTCTTCTTCTTCTTCTTCTTCTTCTTCTTCTTCTTCTTCCACAGCTTCTGCTGTAAGAAACCACCGCCACCGTCCGATTCTCAACCCCCGCAGACGCTCCCTGCTCTGCCGCGCCAGCAGATTACTCCCCTCCTCTGCCCCCAACGTCGCTAGAAGCTTCTCCTCCCTCTCACCGCGTGCAGTCGCCACCCCCTTCACTCAGTCCCCTTCAGGTGCATTTCCTTGTCAAGCCCCTAGCTGCCCAATACCCGTTTTGTAATTTTGTGATTTAATTTGGGTTTTTTTGCGCGTGTAGAGTTTTCTGGGGTGCAAGATGAAGTCGTGGAAAAGCTCGGGTTCGAGAAGGTCTCTGAGGAGTTCATTGGGGAGTGTAAATCCAAAGCTTTGCTTTTCAGGCACAAAAAGACCGGTGCCCAAGTCATTTCGGTGTCCAACGATGACGAGAATAAGGTTTTCGGCATTGTTTTTCGGACCCCTCCGTGAGTAATCTTGCTAAATTTATCTCCTTTATGTAGTGGGGCTTTAACTTTTTCGAATTACAACACTATATTTTCTGCCCATTATGTGTTTGATTGGTTTACCTACCGAAGAATGAAGATTTGTCATGTAAATCAAGTAGCTTGAAGTGATTGCAAATGCCCCTTTATTTTGTTGTCGATCAAGATATTTACTCTTGTTTATCTAATTCTTGATGCAGGAATGATTCCACTGGCATCCCTCACATTCTCGAACACAGTGTGCTGTGTGGATCAAGAAAGTACCCTTTGAAAGAACCATTTGTTGAATTGTTGAAAGGGAGCTTGAATACATTTCTGAATGCATTCACATACCCGGATAGGACTTGCTACCCAGTTGCTTCCACAAATACAAAGGTAAAAATGAATCGAGAATTGGAACAGAAAGGATATACACTGTGATATGTGTTATATCTACACTGGATGCTGTACTAAAACACATTGTCATTTTGTATCAGGACTTCTATAACCTTGTCGATGTATATCTGGATGCTGTCTTCTTTCCTAAATGTGTGGAGGACTTCCGGACTTTCCAACAGGAGGGTTGGCATTACGAGCTCAATGATCCTTCTGAAGATATATCTTATAAAGGTTGCCTATTAGTACTTTATAGAGATGCCTAGTTCTCTGGTGTTTTTTTAGAATTGCATTACCTTTGGAAAAGAAATTGATGTTTCATGGTTATAAATTCCATTGATTTCCAAGTATTGAGCTACGTTTATTTCTTCTTAAATGATTTCTGTGGTTAATTTCAGGAGTTGTTTTTAATGAGATGAAGGGGGTCTATTCCCAGCCCGATAATATACTTGGTCGGACTGCTCAACAGGTAAGTTTTCTTTTCTTATTCTGCCCAACTGTTTTAATAGTTTGGCATAACTGTAGCTTCAGCCATCTTTGATTCTATTCTTTCCCAGGGAGTCTGAATGATTTGTGCAGCCCAATGGTACAAATCATATTGTAGAGGGTTTAATTGTACTATCACAATGTGAACGTTTACTTGAATTTATGTACTTGATCCAGTTATGTTGTTTGAATCACATATTGCAGAGGGTTTAATTGGGGCCAACTGTGGTAACTTGTTGGGGAAAATTTGTGGCGGGCTGTAGTTTGATCACATCAGTTTGAGCTAAATGTTTTATAAATCAGACAAATCATTTAACATTATCAGTATTCAATTCTATGTGGTTATCTGCTCAATACAATTGGACAGTTTTTCTGGCTCCAAATTTATTTACCATTGCACTCACCATGTTGATACTAATTGGAGTTATGAATGCGGGAGTTCATTAAGGACCATTTGTTCTGGGGTATACACACTTGCACAGCCGTCCATGTTATTCACATGTTAAGATAGATTCATATGTTATCATGGGATGATTATAGGACTTGAACATTTAATGGCACTTAGCTTTTGTGAATGACTAAGGTACTTGGTATTGTATTTGACATCGCCTTTTTGTTTTTTTTTCCCCTTCAAAATACTTTGATAGGATACATCTCGGTTCCATTTGTAATTGTGTCATGTACATGTGTTACAGGCTCTTTTTCCAGACAATACCTATGGTGTTGACAGTGGAGGTGATCCAACCGTTATTCCTAAACTGACATTTGACGAGTTCAAGGTTTGTTGTGTTCACCAAGAAGAATATTTTTCTAGTCCTTCAGAATACTATATTAAACTTAAATGTAACTGTTTACGTGTTGTGGTCGTAGTATATATTTCTTAAATTTTTTATTTGTAGGCTTAGAATCTTAATTCTTTTGTAGAATTTACAATTTGGCACCTCATTCCTGTTATAGTAGCACATTCTGTGCAATTTTTAAAGAAATGCTCTGGAAAATTTCAGCATGTTGTCTTCAGTGTATTTGGCTGACCCAACCATAAGAAGTTCTGAACCATTTAAAGTATGCATTCCAATGTCATTTATTGTAGAATGATAGTATTTACAATTTTATTGCAAAAGGGTTGTGGACAAAAGATTTTTGTTGTTTGAGAGAGCATTTTTGTCTGTCACGCATGGTGACTTCTAATAGGGTTATTAGTGCTTTGATATTTGATATTCTGGAATAGCAGCGCTGTAACTTTTCCCTTCTTTTGTCCGTGGTCTCTGTCTCATATGCATATTCATCTGAGTGTGACCATATTCCTGCCAAGTTTTCTGATTCTCGTGTTTGAGTTTGCATATTTTGATTGTATTTTACGTTTTTCTTAAATAATATTTAATTTGAATTTGCAAACATACTACAGGAGTTCCACTGTAAATATTACCATCCCAGCAATGCCAGGATCTGGTTTTATGGAGATGATGATCCAATGGAACGCCTGCGCATTTTGAGTGGTATTAAATCGGATCTCCTTATACATGCATTGAATTACTTTGGTTTGCTAAGTAGATTATAATGTATGGCTAATTCTGCCTTTTCCCATAAAAGATTGAGTGAGTCCTCTCATATAAGATTGATGAGAAGCTATAGTTCTATAAAGGAACTGTCGAGGATTCTAATCTAGCCACTTTATATGCCAGTTATGCTAATGGATCTTGTTACTGTTATCATTTCTTCTAGTAGTGTGCAATTTATGATTTTTCCTTTTCTGTATCAAGGCTACCAAACCTGCATGTCAACAAATTTTCCTTTATTTCAGTTTGATGACCTAGAATTTTTTATAAATGATATATAAGTTTTATAGTGGAAAATATCTCCTCTCTCTCCCTTTCACAGAGTACCTAGATATGTTCGATGCAAGTTCATCTCCAAATGAATCAAGAATTCAACCGCAAAAACTATTTTCCAAACCAATTCGAATTTCTGAGAAATATCCTGCTGGTGAAGGTGGTGACTTAAGGAAGAAAAACATGGTATGCCTCAATTGGTTGCTCGCTGAGAATCCCCTAGACTTGGAGACTGAGCTTACGCTTGGGTTTCTGGATCATCTTATGTTGGGAACGCCTGCTTCTCCATTGAGGAAAATATTGCTGGAAAGTGGCTTGGGAGAGGCCATAGTTGGTGGTGGAGTTGAAGATGAGCTCCTACAACCCCAATTTAGTATTGGGTTGAAGGGCGTTTCGGAAGGTGACATTCAAAAGGTAGAAGAAGTAGTCATGAGTACACTTAAAAAGTTAGCAGAAGAAGGTTTTGATACAGAAGCTGTAGAAGCATCCATGAATACGATTGAGTTCTCTCTGAGGGAAAACAACACAGGATCATTTCCTCGTGGTTTGTCACTAATGCTCCGATCCATGGTAAGATATATCCATCTTGAGTTTAGTTTCTCCTTATCTTTTTCTCAATAAAGTGTCTGGCATCTTTTTTGGCCATTTATTCTTGATCAGAGACTAATATAAGTTTTTTCTTTTATAAAGGGTAAATGGATATATGATATGGATCCATTTGAGCCATTAAAGTATGAGAAACCTTTACTGGCACTGAAAGCCAGAATAGAAGCTGAAGGCTCAAAGGCTGTTTTCTCTCCCTTAATAGAGAAATTTATTTTGAATAATCCCCATAGAGTTGTGGTAGAAATGCAGGTGATGAATTATATATATTTTTCCCAGACTTTTCTTCCCTGTTTATTACTCCTAACAAGTAACTTCCTTGCCAGCCTGATCCAGAGAAAGCTTCTCGTGATGAAGAGGCTGAGAAAGAAATCTTGCAGAAAGTTAAATCAGGTATGACAGAAGAAGATCTTGCTGAGCTAGCTCGTGCTACACACGAGCTGCGACTGAGGCAGGAAACTCCTGACCCTCCGGAAGCTTTGAGAAGTGTTCCAAGTCTCTCTCTGCAAGACATTCCAAAGGAACCTACTCGTGTCCCCACAGAGGTTACCATCACATTAAATTCCTTGTGTTTTAAGTTTC
This sequence comes from Pyracantha coccinea, assembly GCA_028566515.2. Taxonomy (NCBI): domain Eukaryota; kingdom Viridiplantae; phylum Streptophyta; class Magnoliopsida; order Rosales; family Rosaceae; genus Pyracantha; species Pyracantha coccinea. The sequence goes on along the minus strand of JAOTRO020000005.1, from coordinate 2,045,273 downwards.
TGAGAATTTCCTTTTGGGCTTGTTCCTTGTGGAAGAAATGAATAGCAAAGCACCTATCTATTAAATGTAGGTTGGGGATATCAATGGTGTGAAAGTTCTGCAGCATGACCTCTTTACAAATGATGTCCTGTACACTGAAGTTGTGTTCAATATGAGTTCACTAAAGCAAGAGCTTCTTCCTTTGGTACCTCTTTTTTGGTAAGATGTTTCCAGTGATTCACTCTAATGTCTTCATTGCTTTGGTTTGACATAACATGATGCAAACTTTTCTTGAAACAAAGGTTTACGTCTAAAAAACCTCAAAAGTAGAGTTTGGCTAATTTTCCATATGATTTCGAGCATGTACTAATGGGTCCTCCCAATATTTAAATTTGGAGATTTAACAATTTTATCCAAAAGTTTTAATTTTTGGAACTCTTCCCTCTAGAAGCAAAATGAAACCTACTATACATCTCCGTTATCAAAGGTAAAGCGCACAATGGCTAACCAATCTGGTATCTCTTTCCTCTTAGTCAGAACCATTGTTTAGATTTAATTGGCCTTCGCTGATTAAGAAAAAGAAGTCTGAGCTTGATCCCCATTCCCGACGACTTCCCTTAAATTAGTCAACAAGCCAGACTGGTTCCATACCCTTTCTCATTGACTCCTGTTGTTCTATTAGTCTTTCAGTGGAGAAAATCTGTAGTCAACTCTTGAACTCAAGCCAGTCTTAGGGGCCACACTGAATTTTGTATAGCACATGAGCAATGGTGATAACTTGGATGTTGAATAGTTAGGAACACAGTTCTCCCATTCCTGACACACTTTTGGAGACGCAAGAAGGTTTCACATTCAAATGCATAGCAATTATGCAAAATTATAGAATGAGAACTCTTACTCACTGAGGTTATTGTGCATGCCAGCATACTTTTATATCGAAGTATACATTTATTATTTATTGAAAAAGTAAACAAACAAGACCGTGTTTTCGTGGACTACCCTGTGACTTGTGAATACGACACTCATGCTCATGCCCCTAATCACGGCGACAAATTGTACTTACGAAAGGAAAGACAATAATGCATAACTATTTAGTGGCAAAGCATGGATAGCAGTAGTAGTGTTGCAGCAGCAACGTTGCTTTATGAAAATTATTCACACCCCACTAAACTGCTTCTTTACTGACATTGATAGTGTAACCATAACCAGTTAAGCTTTACAAGTTGCTTCCTTAAAGAATGTTATTTTCTGGGGTAATTTTAGGAAATTAGATTGTATTCCTGATGGTATCATGATGTTCTTTTGACAGCCAATCATTGTTAGAGATGGGCACCAAAGACTTAAGTTTTGTGCAACTTAATCAGTTGATTGGAAGGAAAACTGGAGGAATATCAGTTTATCCAATGACATCATCTGTACGGGGCAAGGAGGAACCCTGTAGCCATATAATTGTTCGAGGAAAAGCCATGACAGGACGTGCTGATGACCTATTTCACCTGGTATACTTTGTTCCTTTTCTTTTTAGAGTTGGCCAATAAGACATTCCTGTTCATTACTTCAAGAATAATTTATATAAAGTGGGCTTCATGTATTTATTGCTTCTAACTTCATGACCTTTCATGAAGTTTACCTTGAGGCTTGAGTTGACCATAATCTGTCAAATTGGGAAATGCTCATCACTTAGATGTAGTACATCACTTGAACAATAACTTTGAAGAACAATATTTGGTTCTTTAATAAGATTCTCTCTAATTTTTTTCTTTCTAGATAGGATTAATTACTGTGCTCAAATGAGAAACAAATTACAAAAGGAGATATGCGAGGAGTCCACCTAGCACAAGCCAAGTGTAAAACGCGTAAATGAGAAACCAACAATTAGACAAGACTCCTTTATCTGAAACATTAGAAAACTATTTCAGAAGAAAAAACAAAGGATTTCCTTACTTGAGGCCATTGACCCAAAAAAAAGCGAAGGAGAATCTTTGCTTTTTCTTAAGCTTTATCTTAGTGGATGTAAATTCTATAGATTAAATCTCTTGTTTACATTCTACATACCGTGCTTTCATTTGAAATGTATCCTATTCCTATGCAAAATTCCATTGTTCATTAATCAAACAGACAAAATTTTAGGCTTTTTTCTTAATTTAGAACAAAAAATTGTTTACGATTTAGTTATCCTTTCTTTATAACGATTGTATACACATACTAAATGATCAATTTCATACTTTTCTTCTTCTTTTCCCTTTTGCATGGCAGAATATTTGTAATCGCGGTGCCATTACCGAGTTACGGACTGTATAATTGTTATTTTACCTCTAGATTAGTATTGTAGTCTGGTGCTTAAGGTATTGCTGCAAATTTAATCAAGGTTTGATGTAATTCATGTTATTTCAGTTCAACTGTGTTCTTCAAGAAGTCCAGTTTACAGACCAGCAGCGGTTTAAGCAGTTTGTCTCTCAAAGCAAAGCTAGAATGGAGAACCGATTGAGAGGTAGAGGTCATGGAATCGCTGCTGCCTATCCCCAAACTGTCGGATCATGCACCGAAACCTCCAACGTGCATCGCAACTCGACTTGGGCCTTGACCTGCGGATCCAGTAATGGCAGACACTCCTCTGTGACACCTCTTCCCTCTCGGCACCAACCTTTCTGCTAGCTTTAGCTCCGGCGAGACCAAGTCCGAGCCCGGGTAATTCATAGACATACAAGGTTGTGCAGCCTACAACAAGTTCTTGCTCTCTAACGAACACAAGCTCGTCACTGCATGGTGGCCCACCTTCTGGAATGGCACGTGCGAATCTGGTCTTCCTTCCCACAGCTACCTCGCATCAAGCTTCATGCTCTCCTCCTCGCTGCCAACAACCTCAAGCCCTTCATTCTGGCCACCATGATCAAAATCAGTGAAGAGCTTCAATGACCGCTGTCAAACGACTAGCCGGTTGTGAAGCTCAACGCCTTACACTCTGCCTCAAGCTCCAGCTGCTTCTTCACCTCCGCCATGGCTGCTGCCTTTGAATGTGATTGACAAAACCAAAGTTTGCCAACTCACACCCAAAGACCTCATCCGTGCTCGATGCCTGTGCTCAGTGGTAATATTGGTGGATCTCCTTCCTCCGTCGTCCTCGCCTAATCTCTGTAAACTCTCGCAGCATATACATATATTAAAAAAAAAAAATACATATGTTATGATGTATTTTTAATTTCTTTAAAAAAAAATATGTATATATATAAATACATATGCGTATATTTCATATATATATATATATGCATATACATAATTCAAAAGTATTGGGCCCTCGTCAATGGCCCATCCTCAACCAGGACCAAGCCCGAGTCGACACCAGGAAATCGCTCCCCAAGCACCGATAACCAAGTCATCCCCATGGATTCCACTTATGGTGTATAACGGGAAAGTTTAGAACATTGTCTCCCAGAAACTCGAATAGCCTCCTCGCAGCATGCACTCGGCTTATTTTGTCTTCACCGAAGGGCAGACCATGGAGAATCATTGTAGCATTAATGTCCTTAAGAATATCCAGCACTTCATAGGGATCATCACCACGTAATGAGACCACCAACCGTGTACCTTCTGGCAAAAGCCTGTATGCGCCAGTTGATAACTCCTTCGAATTTACCAGAACCACGGCATTGGGCAATGGCTTTGTTAGCTTTTCTGACAAGGGTGTTATAACACCCATACTTACATCTATCAACCTTTTGAGAGCTAGCCGAGAATCAGCAGCATCAACACGTGGAAGTTTTCTCAATAAGATCGTGAAGACATTACAGGCATATCGTCCCTCAGGCTACTTACAAGAAGAGTAGGTTGTTTAAAAGAGTCAGGTGTTGAGAAAGAATTTGACCGGAATACAGATGACTGAGCGGCGGTTGGCCAGTTATTCAACCGTCTGTGATCCAGAAATGAGGGCAACAGTTCTGGTTTTAAGGAGGGCATTGGTACAGAAGACTGCAACATTACATGATTTCTTCCGACTTCAGAATCTTGAGTGGGACCCCTACCATGTTGCTGATCAAGTCCCAAGTGTGCCGGAAGCATATTTCCATTACGGTTTCCAGGAAACACGACTGGCTGATTATTAATGGAGTTGCTTGGATTCTGTGCATGACCCAAGTGAAACATTCCAGATGAAGGCAGGCAATGCAGACTCACACCAGTAGCAGCAATGGATGGCCATGCAGTACCCGGCGGCGACGGCGGTGGAGCTCAGTCATGCCTCTACCTCTGCAAAACTCGAGTCTCCAGAAAAAAAAAAAAAAAAAAAAAAACGCAAGATGCGCGAGAAGCACA
>JAOTRO020000005.1:1973549-1988750 GCA_028566515.2 Pyracantha coccinea | reverse complement strand
AAATGAGGTAAGATAGTATGGAATGGTGAAAAATATGTGAGAAATGGTGTAGGAAAAAAAATTAGAAATTAAAAAGAAAAGTCCAAAAAAAAAAGTGGGCTGGGCAAAAAAAATCCTAAACCCTAAAGTGGGCTGGGCAACTAGAAAAGAACCCGAAAAAAAAAAAGTTGGCTAGCCGGAGATGGCCAGCCCGCTTGCCCAATTAGCTGATTTTGGCCCGGTAGGGCCCACAAGCCCTTTGGCCTAGCCCTCAATTGGAGACGGTTTTCGTGTCATTTCAGGCTATTTTCAATCCTATGGCCCTCTGGGTGGATCGGTTGGAGATGGCCTAATGGATTATTTAGGAGTATGTGATGAAATTTTTAAAAATTGGTTTCCTTGTCTTTGGGTTTGGGTTTAGTGTGTTTTGGGTTTTTGTCTCTCCATGATATGATTGAAAAGTAGTGGAGTTCTAGGTAATGTAGGTTGTGATTTTCTCTCTGTATGTAATTAGATTATAAAACATTAAGGGTTCTTGTAAACTATAACAAGTAAATGTAGACACAGACACATAAATACTAGAAAAGAATCCTCACTGGATCCTTTTTCTGGGGTTCTTGGGGATCCCGTGATTGTGACCGTTCATTGTACATCGTGCGGTCAGATTCATTTCAAAATTTAAAATTTAAAATTAAATATAAACAGTACCAAACAAAAACTGACTGTACGATGTGCTATGAACGATCAGATCACAGGATCTCCAAGATTCCAAGAAAAGGATCATGCGAGGATCATTTTCCATAAATACTCATGTTCAGACTTTAATGTCTTGATTTCTTTTGAATGTACCCTTGACCTTCTAAGGGCTTGTTTGAGATTGTGGTGCTTAAAAAAAAAAACAGCTTATTAAAAAATCTAGTACATCAAGTGTGTTTGGCAAAGCACAAAAAAAAAGGTTTTTTTTTTTAAAAAAATATTGTCAATGACAGTAGAAAATCATAGAAAAGCAGAAGTATGGTAGACCATGTTTCTAAAACACAATGTTTGCCCCTACATTATTGTCTTTGATAATTATTATAATATTAAATACTATATTATTTTTAATCAGTTAACATATTCACAATAATTTATATAAAAACGCTTTTACAAAAAAAAAAATGTTTACCAAACACTCAACAACTTTATTTTACAGCTATTTATTCTCACATCACAACAAAAACATTTTTTTTAAAGTACAACAATACCAAATTAGCCCCAACTCTCACCACCGATCGACCAATTTGTTATATTTCACGTTGTCAGTCGTACCTTTCATCATTTTCTTCCATGTTTTTACACATCCTCAATAAGTTGCTTCTTTTAATGGTGCGTTTGAATGAGGAATTTTCAAGTACCAAGGAACTTAAGCTAAATTAGTTAGAAATGCACTATATTACAATATAATATTATTCTTTTTCACTTATAAGTAAGAGATTTTAAGTCCTAATCTCGTAAATGACAAGTTTGATATCAATTTATTCTCATGAATTACAAATCTCTTTCAATGCTCTTCATGCATTGTAGTTTGTTCCTTACCGATGTAGTCTAAACTGCTGCTCCCAAGTTTAAATCCTCTCCCTTTTCCTTAGTGTAGATTTATGTCAAATAGTGTTTGTACTAAAAAAAAAACCCTACATGCTTAAATTTTAGGTTTGAACTTTTGAATTTTAAGCTACTTGTTCAAAGCCAACCGAAAGGGAGCCGATCGACCGGTTTCGGCCTCTGCATGAAAGACCAGACCTTAAGGTCTAGATAAGGAGAAAGCACTAATCTCGCCTAATCTTTCTCCATTTAACCAAAAAAAAAAAAGTAAATAGAAATTGAAAGTAGAAAGCTGTATTTTGGTAAGGGACTAATTATACACAAGGCAATGCCAATATCTGTGACGATTTCCTTTCTGGGAAACACGAGAGTTGAATCCTGTATACATTAGCAAAGTAACGAAAATCAATGCCACTAATCACCTTATAAAAGCCAAAAACAAAACTCACACAAAATCTTCGTCGTGTTCCACAGAATCAGGAGACAATCTTTTCTGGGGCAATCGATTTTTAAGAGACAGTTTAGGCGTTAATGCAACATGCACTGAACCCTTGAAAGAAGTTTTTACTGATTTCACGGTGGATTTTTCTGAGGGGTTGAAAGGGGCAGATGTGTTTCCGATAGAATTTTCACCCGAAGAAACAGATTGGAGCAGTTTTCTTTGCCAAGACAATGGCATGGATTTCTGGTTCAGGTTTTGTTTTAATCTGGGACGGTTCTCTTTTCCTTCTTGTTCCTGAATCTTTGGGCTTACTTTTGATTCAATTGGTACAAGCTTCCCATCCACTTGGTTTGTAAACACAAATGTGACCTGAAAATAATTATGTATCATTACTTCCGCTAATGGATAGCAGTGTTTGAAATTGGTTTTTGTTCTCTGAAATATCGAAAAATGAAGACAACAAAAACAATTTAACGAAGAACAAAGTAATCATACCTCATCTCCAGCTGAAGCTTGAAGAATAGAATCAGGTACTGAAGTTGGGGAGAAATGGTGCCCCCAATTACTTAGATCTTCTTCTAGAGGTGTCCCTACCTGAAAAGAAAATGTCTCTATAGAGTTACAAAAGCATAAGTTATAGGCTACGAGCATCTATGACACCTCATAAATAGATGTGACCAACCTGCTTCTCTGAGCTCTTTAATTCATGGAAGCATCCAGCACATTCTGCAAATCCGCCTATATCAGATATTACTTGCCCAGACTGACCATTTTGATTGGTTGATTCGTTTGCATCTCCCTCGGCTGTGGTCTGAGGTGTATCATTGGTATTTTGGCAACGGATGCAGTTCATCTTCTCATGCACGTCAGACCTACATACATGATTAATAAAACCCATCGACAGGAAAATGGAATTTTCAGGGCATGAAAATGATACATAGAAGATATACAGATGATAATAAAACGGTCAAGGACATGATAGGCATTACCTCACATTCTCATGAAATGTGAATAGATCGCGCAGGTCTTCTGTTGAAAGAAGGTTTCCCTGGAACAAAAGAATTGTTGTATAGCATGCACTTAAAGGAGAACACCAATCATGAAGATAGAAAGACGTACAATTTCAAACCTGTGCTTTCGGGTTATCTGTTTGTTCGTGCTGAATAACCTTTTGAAGCCCTTCTTTTGACATCTGGCGCTGGTACACCTGCAGAATACAAGGCTGGTTTATTAGCATGAAATTGATAGAACTGATTGCATAAATCATACAGATGCAGAAGGAAACAATTAAAAGTGATTATGATAACTTGATTTCCGCCAAATCAAAACCTTTTCTTCAATAGTTCCAGTGCTCAAAAATCGGTAAATGTATACTCTCTTCTTTTGCCCATCCCTCCAAACTCTTGCAGCAGCCTATTTATGGAATAAGAAAGAAAAAAAAAAGAGCTAAAACGATAAGAATATTATACGAAGAATGTGCATATTTTATGATCTCTTTTCAGCTGTGCACAAAGCACTTGACCTATGCACTTACTTGTTTATCGTTGGCAGGATTCCAGTCAGGATCAAACAAAACTAGCCGATTTCCACCTATTAAATTAAGACCACAACCACCAGCCTTGCTGCTTAAGAGAAATACAAATTCATCCTGCAAGAAGTTGAGTGTTTATTTGTTTATTGAAATATGTATGCCCAAACAGAGCATAGAGAAGCATAAAGAAACTACAAGAGTGTATATTGCCTGTATAATTACAAATGTTACAGCTATATACCTTTGAGGGGTCATTGAAATGGTTTACTAATTTCTGTCTTTTACTGATAGATGTGGTTCCGTCAAGCCTCAAATATGGGTATCTTCTTTCTCGACACAATTGCGCAAAAAGGTCCAGTGTCTGGTACATAACAATTGAACTAAATTACAACAAGGTAGGCTGCAGAAACCTAGTTTCTTCCACAAGGAAATTGTGGCAGTTAATGCTAGAATGAAATCAGATATTGTCTTTTTCCCACATAAGAAATTGAAGAATATTATTTTACAAACCATGGACGAATGCAACAGCAGTGAACAAGCAATCAACTGAAGGTACTATACAACCTATAGGATCTGACTAATAATATAACTAACAAGTAACAACAAATGACAATTAGGAGTAAGAGTGACTTGAGAATCATCTCCCTCAATTGACATGAAGAATGGAATGTCTTTAACGCATGACATCCATTTCCCACCTCTCTTCAATTCCCTAAAATAATCCAATACTCCTTTCAGGCCAAATTGCCCAGAATATTGCCAATACAACACAATTACACAATTTCATAAACATTTGACCTTTTTCCCCCCACCAAAAGCACAGACATTCTCATGAAATAAACATGCACTGGAAGAACAAATCACCCATTCAAGTTTGACCCATGAAATATCTTATGCCAGAATCTCAAAGCAACATGACAATGAAGGAAGAGATTATGAATACTTATAAGCCTCTTTGTCTTTGCATATGATACACCAATGCAGTGATAAAGTAGCATTACACCTCTCTTTTTCTTAATAACATCAGATGCATTTTCCTCTTCCATGGTCAATAATCCAAGCAATTACTCATACCTAAGCACCTCAGTTTCCAAAATAAGGACATATGGTTTGGAAAGGGTAAACATGAGTCATCAACTCGAACCAATGGACTAAATAAAAAATGCACAGAAAATGCAAAGGATTCCGTTTTCAAAGGTCGTATATCTAATAGCGACGGATGTAACAAATATTTTCAGTAAAAAAAGGTAGAAATGAAAACTCTGCCAACTTCAAGATCATTCAAAATTAAGATATTAGGAAGTAAATCACAAAAGAAATAATAAAAATAAAAACTTGTCCCTGATTAGCTATAATGTAATTTTATAACGGTAAAGGAATCCTGACAGGTGCCAAGAATGATTTATTTGTGAAAACCATGTGCTGCCTTCACACAAGAAAGGACAAGCATCCAGTAACATATATACACATACATACATACGTACGTATGTAATCTAGGATCAATGTTTACCTGCGTATAGTTTGAGACAAGGACAATACGGTCATCAGTCTTCTTACGTAAATGGGTCAGTAACCGAGCTAAAACATGCATTTTTCCAGACAGTTCAACCCAGGCCCCATCCCCGCCAGTCCATGATCCAGATCTAAGAACATAAGAAATCAATGGTATTAGACTATAAGTGTTGAGTGTTGGAATATTATTAGATATGAAAAATAAGAATAAACTACAACAGGAATGCATACCTTCCAGAGAACATATCTGGAGGGAAGAAGCGAATACAGTCCTCAAAACCTGAAGTTCCCGGACTTCCACTTCTTATGGTATCATAGATGAGCTGCAATGAACAAATTTCATGAGGATGAAAGCAACTCAAAGTAGAATAACTAACATGGGAAGGTACCCGAGGTAAAAAAAATAAAAAGAAAGATGCATCAGGATGATAACGTAATAGAAAATTTGAAACCATAAAATATAAAACCCATGAAGGCCTGTGTCTTCTGAATTCTGATATTGCAAAGCGCATGCATTTTTTTTTTTTCAAAAAGCAACAAATTTTAGTGCAGAAAACAATAAAAATACACGAGTGGACAAGATGGCCACAACTTGGATGGCAACAGTATTAAAATATCTGTCCCACCACCGGCAACATCTTCAAAAATCATCTTGTTTCTTTGCAGCCAAACTGTCCCAAAAAGGCCAATACTATGCATCCCCATAAAACTTTGGCCTTCTTCCTCCTCCCTGGTATCTTAGGATGTGAATTTTATTTTTCTATTGGGAGATGTGGTTTCTTCTTATAAGAGAAAGCAAAGATTTCTTTAGAAGAAAAAATAAGAGCTATTACAAAAATGTTACCATGTATCCTCAAAATAGGTCCAAACATAATATTGACTGAAAAACATCTCGATGAAATTATGTGTTGGCATGCATATGTGTCAGTGTAAGTGTGTTTACATATATGCCATACCTTTGGATGATTGCATAGCTTCTTAAGAGCTGTAATATAAGCCAAAATCTTTGATTGCTTCATGTCTTGAGAAATTGCTCGTTTAACCTGTGTTTGAGAAAAACAGAGTAAAAAGACAGTCTTTTCGCTAACTCCAAAAGTTCTGCATCTTTCAGGAACTGCTTGATGGCTCTATAAGAATGAGAACTCACATTTTTGGAATGTATGAAATGGTTGTATATGTCTATTTGGAGAGGAGTCAACTTGCAACAAACAACTTCAATTATCTGCAAGGGGAAAACAAGACATTGAAATGCAGAATTACTTTTGCAACTTCTGTAACAAAAATGGACATTTTTTAATGTAATCCTGTCTGAAGCAAGACATTTGAATTTTGACTGCCTATATTAGAGCAAGCTGCAACCGAAAACAAGAGAACCATCCACTGCAGTAGAATTCTCTAAAGTTCCATAATGTAATGAAAGTAATAATAGATAGCCTAAGTAACTTTCTAGACATCCAAATGTAAATCCAGAAATACTCGGTCCTACCAAAAGTACCTTTAAGTCACGCTAACAAAAGATTTTTCTATTCAGCTTATAAGTCAACTAGACTTGACTTTCCAAAATGTGTAAAGATTCATCTACCCTACCCGACCAGATAGGTTCCAAAACTCAGATGAAGAGTAGAAAGTTAAGTTTGTACACGAAACTTCAAGGGGCAATTAATTATGCTTATATATATGTATTATCTTTTTAATGAAAGTATACACATATATTTAACTTCGTCCAACATTAGTGGCATACCTTTGGTGGGAGGTGATTTGATAGTAGTGCATTAGTCCTCCGCAATATAAACTGAAAAAGTTTGTTAATCATTACTCATTAATCATGAAAAAAGATTATTTACTTCAAAATAGAAGAGAAGTGCTGATTTCATATATTAGTTAGCCTTTCACAACTCCAACGGTCAGTGAAAGCTGTTGATACAACTTTATAAAACAAAGCCTGGATAAGGGTTATGTCTATAGCTATCGTGTCAACAAGGAAATCTAACCTGATTAACTTTTCCACTTAGTTCAGCTGATCGCTCAACACTTAGCTTCCTCTCTTCTTCAGAGGCATTAGGTTCTCTTCCACAAATAATAGGTGCCTTCACAAAACATATATGTAACAGTTCATAAAATTCATGGCAACAGCGAGAAAAGAAGAAAGTAATTCATAAAATATTATATTTTGATATATTTCAAGTATAAGAATGAGATAATCCTCATAAGAATTATGTCACTGAAATGATATTACCAGAAAGAGGCCCAACTTAATGGTTTCTGAGCTTGGCATATTTAGTTATTCACAAAGGGAGAAGTAGAAAAGAAAAAGGAAAAAAAGAAACTATAAGGCAGCCAATAAACATGGTGATGTAGATTCATTCTAAAGGTCAGTGGTCAGACATGAAATGTAAAGCCATCAGCTCACCTCATAGTAGCGGCGAAAATATGCAGCATCACCTAAGATTCCCGGATTAGTAAAATTGACCATGGCAAAGAACTCTTCTAGGTCATTCTGCAATGGTGCAGATGAAAACAGAAATTAGACAACAGTTTGGAATCGTAAGACAGAATGCACAATTGCACCCTACCTGCATTGGAGTTCCCGACAACAGAATACGCCGTTTACATGAAAGAGCAGCCAAAGCCTGATAGAATGTTCGGGAATAGTTTGGGGGGGTTATGTATAGAGGTAAAAAAATAATAATAATCATAATGGAAAACAGAATTGTACACGTCATACCCGATTCGTCATTGTCTGATCATTCTTCAGACGGTGAGCCTCATCACATATGAGAAGATCACAGGACTCGCTTTGGCTAAATTTTGCAGAATGCATCCGAAATGTCTCGTATGAAACAATCAGTACCTGATTTGTAGTGACTGTAAGTTCATTGTTCAAAGATAAATGTCAGACCAGTTATGCAATTCTACCTGTACACGGCCGCGAGGATTTGTGAACTGATCAATTCCAGAAACAACATCATCTCTGGTACTTTCACAAAGGGCAATAAGATTAACTCTTTCTCCAACCCACTTCTTTATCTCAGCCTCCCAGTTGCTCACAAGACTGGTAGGGGTGACTATAATGGCCTTTTTAACCATTGGTTTCCCATCAAACCCTTGACATAGAAGAGTATATAGTAATGTGATAGACTGCAATGTCTTTCCCAAACTGCAAAAGTACCAAGATTAAGAACAAACCTGAATACATGATCCCCTATAGATAATAATGTAAAAGAAAATCTGCTGATATAATTGCATAGAATTCAGAGAGAGAGAGAGAGAGAGAGAGAGAAGGATGAAGATATAGAATTACCCCATATCATCTGCCAGAATGCATCCATATATATTTGATGCACTATTTAACCCTGAAACACATTCAAACATAAACTGAACGCCTTCTCTGCATTAAAACTTCATCTCATCAATTTTACACAACAGCAGCAAATGAAAACATAAAAGCATATTAGAAACTTTTCTCAAATTCGATGGATGCATGGCAAATGGTGAGCATTGCTACTAAAAAATTTACCAAAAAGAAGTACATGAGTTTTAATAACGAGAGAAAAACCTTTGATGTGGTCGAAGGAAACGAACAAGCACTGGGTCCACTACTATCTGCACCATATTAGAAGCCCCAATTTCGAATTCTTCAGATTGCCACAAGACCAAAGGATCAATTCCGGTAGGTAGTGTCACACTCTTTTCCACTGGATCTTTCTCAGCCTCATTTTCTATACTCAAATTCATATTAATATGTGGAATGAATGCTGCAGTTGATGAGCCCCAGGGAACAAATCGTCTACGTGCACAGAGACGACGCGCGAGCTGGTCAGTTGCATCCTCATAGCCAATAGAGCATGGAGGTTTAAAGGGTTTCCTACAAACTGCTGCTCCTTCTGTCACTGAGAGAACTCGAGGAAGCAGTGGCTGCCTTTTCACGACAAGGTTACCTCTGATAGAGAATCATTTTACCCCAAATTTCAGTTCAAATACAAAACTTGGGATTAGAAAACACTTATACCAACAATTCGACCTTAAGGGTTTCCAGTTCCTATGTATGATTGCACAATGAAACTTCATAAATTGAATGCTCGGAGCATTTTGAGAGCTCGGACTCGGATACCAAGAACCTTAAGTAAGAATAACAGCACCAAACAGCTTAATCAAGCAATATCATTTCTTTAATCCCCCATTATCTACCCAAAAAAGGCAATATCATTTCTTAGAAAGCAATCCCCTCCGAACTCAATGATTCAAACAATTGGTTTTTCTTTTATCCTCCACTATTTTCTTAGCAACTAAACAGGAACGCAATCCATACAAAGACAAACCCTAGGTGACGCTTGAGCTGTGGAAAATTGGAATTTGAAATCTAAGTTCTTCAGCAAACATAAAATTGAATATAGAAATCAGCGGTACCTGATGAGAGCATCGACGTTCTTCAATTTCCGATCTTCGGCAGAGGGTCGAGGAGGGTCTATGGGTTTTCGACTATTCTCGACCACCACGAAGTCGTTTTGGCGGTCTTCTTCTTCTTCTTGGTCTAGCTCTTCTTGGTCAGCCGAGTACCCCTCGCTGGATTCGGAGGAGGAATCGGATGAACCGGAGGCATCGGAGATTGGGAGAACTTCGTCTTCGTCCTCCATTTGTGCGAGCGTCCGAGTGTGCGAGAGACTTCTGGGAAACGCAGAGAAAGTGATTTTATTTGAATTGATGCGTTTTGGCGGTAAAAGGTCTTGGGCAGCTAAAATGGGTAGTGAAAGAGCGGGAGGATTTTATAACTCATTGTCCAAACAAAATTGAAAATTGAATTCCGTTAGAGAGCATCTTCTCACCCGTTAGACCATCTCCAATGGTGGGTTAAAAGCTAAATTACTCCCTAAAATTTCCTCTCAAACTCACTCCAACCCAAGGGGAAAATTTAGGCTGAATGCTAAATGCTAAACCAATGCCAGATTCCCCCCAGAATTTAGCCCAGAAATCGATGTGGGCTCCACCAAACCGAGTGAAAATATTTATCGAAATTTAAATTTTTTTAGATTAAAATGTTCATAAAATTAATTCACGATAGTTTATATTTTTTTTTTTTAATAATCTCAGGCTAAAATTTTAGGCTAAAAACGATTGGAGCAGAAAAACTGTTTCTGTGCTAAAAGCTAAATTTTCCGGGCTAAAATGTTTGGCTTTTAGCCCAACTATTGGAGATGGTCTTAAGGTTTCAATTTTTTTGAATTTTGGAGGCTTATGTCAATCTATAACAATTGTTTAAATGGTTGTATCTAAGTATGCATTATACATTCAATTGAGCCAATGATGCATGTGTGCCAACGAATTTTGAAGAGTTCGGCTTGGTTTTCTCTTTTTGGTCTTTAACATGAAAGGTGAGGCACATGTTCGTTGACTAATTGAGTCCCTTCTCCAACTTTTTAGTACATATTGGGTCGCTGTAATTTGTTTTTATGAGCACATCTGTGACTAAATAAAATTTAAGTTGTCAAGTTCTCAAAAATGTCTAAGGATATATCAGGTTTAACAAGTCACGAACTATGATCAATCGAAATGCAGTGAAATTAGGAATTTTACACTAAAGAACTCAGTTAACTTTAGACCATAGGATTATTATTTTGCACATGTGACTGTGAGTATCATTAACCTGCTCATTTTATTTTTTTGGATAAGAAACAAACAGTCATTGAAGGGAGAAGACACTATACAAAACAAAGTTTATGTAAGATTTATTTACGTGAGATCTTTGCTGCTGTAGTTTTTACTTGCTATACATACTTATTTACGTGAGATTTTTTTGGATAACCTCACAATAAGTATGTATTCTTCTTCCATATAATCAATTCTATAGCTGTTGTTTTTTCCTGATCCATATTTGCATTCTACATGTTATCTTTGTGACTGACTTATCAAGTCACTAAGCAGCAAGCGGATGTGCTGTTTTTAATTTGAGTCAAAGGGAACAAACTAATGGTCGAAGAGATTGCCTAAATGGATCCTAGAATAGTAAAAAATGCATAAAAGTTTGAAATAAATTGAGATCCAATATTATGAGTTGATTATCAGTACCATGCATAAAATAAAGGAGTTCTTCTTGATTCAAAGGAGAACCATATCATGAAATTACGATATTCTGAACAGTGAATTTGTGTTTTCAGTTAAACAAGAAGCTAAAGCGAAATCAAAGGATTTGTCGACCTATTGTGGAAGGTGAGATGCCAACTTTGTTTCCCAATACTTATCTTTTATGGAAATTTTAATGTTTTATATTTTGAAACTCTAAACTGATTGTCCTTCACATGTTTTATGTAAATAGTGACACATCTATGCACAAATGCTTACAATCAGTTCATCCAAATCTTCGTTATTTAAATTCTTAAGAGATGCCTATGTTGATTTGTGATTTTGTTGCCCTGTGTTTTACTTTGTTGGTTGGCAAGAAGCATGTTCAGTTGATTCAATTTATTCTTTTACATTCTATGACAAAGCAATCCTTTGCAGTCCTTTGGTATCAAGGTTTTTTTTTTGAATCTGGCGCACTACGTGCAATTACATGTGTGAGAGACTTTTTAAATTAGACGCACTACGCGCTTCTTACGGATTTTATAACGTCAGATTCTCATTCAGTTGCTATTTTAAATTTGGGCTTCCATTTGGTTGAGCATCCTTTTCTTCAAAAGGTAACATTGTTTTTAATGCCCAATCAAATTTTAATTTCTTGGGTCATTACAATTTATGTAGTTTTGTAAAGAGAAATTGTTTACAAGTGCAAACAACTGCTAGATTTTGTTTTGAAGTCTGAATATGCCAATAGAACCATATAATTATAATATTTGGGACAGATACTGCAAATCCTTTTGTGACGTTTTTTAATGGGTATATTATTCCATTGTTTTCAGAGGATGTACAGAAGTCCCAGGCAGCAATCTCTTTGTGATCATCGCTGGGAAAATATTGTGGTCATTTTGAGCTGTAAGCGTTTCTTTTCCGATTACTTTCATTTGTTTATTTGTGAATCAATAATTTTTTTAGGAGTAATGAATGTCACAATTGCTGATAAGTTGACACTTTGTTCGGAGCTTGAATTGTAGATCTGTGCAAGATATCCATATATGGATCAATGCTATGGACGCTTCTCTACCTATGGACCTCAAATTTCAGTTCGTCTTCCATTATTTATCCTACCGCACTATGTACGGAGCTATTACATTTGCAATCATATTAATTCCTTGAAAACAATATTTATATTTCTCAGTAAACTGCTAATTTTGGAATATACTATCGTTTCCTTGCTGGTACATTAAAATGAAAATATGGAAAGTAGCCTCAATCTCGCTCGGGGGTGTCCCAGGCCGATTCGATGCTATGAGGCACTTCGTTTAGGGCTATTTGAGGGAGAGAGGTGTTGGGTGTCTGAGACAATGTCTTTTCATGTCAGCTCAGTTGAATGTATATAAAAACGAAGATGCATATCTTATCGATCCCATTCACTCATTTATCCCTCTCTTCATTCATGATTTTGTTGAATTTATTTAGGTAAAATGTATCTTATTCATGCAGTTCAAGGCAACGTGCGGGTACACTTTCTAGTAAAACATAAAATAGAAATACATTGCAAAAGACAAAAAATTAAACACAACCAGAGTGTATGTATTACACCAGCACTCATTGATGAATGACCATGGCCTTACGTTGGAAGCTTGTTGAGCCAATTTAGGTTGATTTCTTCTTTGATCACCTTTATGTGTACGTTTGTGAGAAATGGCAAGAAGGGTTCCCATAAAGTTTTTGTCTTTTCATCACATATCACTTCTTTCAACTGCTCAAGATCCATAACAGAAGCAGGTAGCTCTTTCAGTCTTGAACACTGGCTCACATTGATCTTTTCCATGCTGGACATTGCACCAATGTCCTCGGGCAACTCCTTTACGCTAAAGCAATCGGATATGTCAAGAAATTTCAAAACTTCAAGGTTCCTAATCGAGCCTGGCAACTCTAACAACTCCGCACATGACCTAAGCCTCAACACTTCAAGATTGACTAGCTTTCCGATGTCTGCAGGCAAGGCAGATAGCTTATGACAGTTGGTGATGCTAAGCTTCTTAAGGTGAACAAGGTCACAAAGGTTGTCAGGAAGTTGCACCAGATCATGGCAATAATCTATGTTCAATTCCACTAGATTTGGCAGTGCATCTAAAATTTGGCCGAAACCTTGGCCGATATCACACATGAAAAAAGATATCTTTTGCAAGCTTTTCAACTGTTTAAGGACCTTGCTTATGGAAGGTATTGAAATATGTTCTAATCTAATTCTCTTAAGATTTGATAGCGAACCAAGTCGTTCAAAATTATCTAGTTCAGCAGGTAACAAACCGTCATTTTTAAGTATTAGAACCTTTAGTTTATCCATTTTCTCCACAAACTCAGGTAAGGCATAGTTCTTTGTTTGAAAATTCAGAACTAGAACCTCCGCTTCGCGTACTTGCATGTTTGGCCATTTTGCTGAGAAAGCTCCATCTGCAAACAATAAGCTTTAAGATGTTCGCGTGGGTTGAACTTAAATGTGTGGAAGTCCGATTGAAGTCCTAGTATGAATGAGCACGTGTGTGTGTGTGTGCGCACGCGCACAAGCGTGTCCCAAGCGCACATGTATAAATATTTACTAAAGAGAGATTGATGGAACCTGTTGAGATAGATAATAGTCGAGCCTTGATCGCTTGATACTTTTGTTCTGTCAACCACTTAGGAAGTTTGTCCCCACATATGTTTATAAATAGTCGTTTCCTATGTTCTATTGGGTCTTGACTGGCCTGATGGATCGCCAACTCTCTAAGCATGTCTTGCTGGGTGACAAAGTGTTCAGTGTAATAGCCATCCGCCTCCCTCTCATGCCTGGGTGATCAATACTAATTTCTTTTATGTTTTGTTCGGCATACATACGGAAATGGAAAATTATGAGCAGCCTGCATACCTTGTATCAACAAGATTAGCTAAATTTCGGGCTGTGAGCTCGTGAAGGTTGGCAATGGTCAGAATTTCTTCATCTAGACCATATAACTCCGCCCACATATCAATGAGGGCGGCAGCAGCAATTCTTTGGTCCTCCGGAAAAGAACCTAGATCGAGGAAACATTCCTTGATGATAGCTTTTTCTTTTTCCAAGGCATCTAAACTGCTTTGGAGGCAAGCAAGCAATTCCTTGGCAGAATCAAGAATAGATGAACCTTTGCACCATTCCACTACTCTTTTGTGCCAGATTTCTATAGGCTGGCCGCGAAGTGATCTCCCGACCAATGCAATGGCAAGTGGGCATCCTTTACAGCGCTTGATAATCTGCAATTTAATTATCCAAAATAAATTCAATTACTATTATTTGATTATATTGTCGAAAATCATCTAAACGGTTTCATAAAGATGATAAAATTGTAAATTGTCTACTCTTTCGTTCTTCACATTTAATTAACGTGTGTGGATGCTGAGATGTTATATCTTTATCCTCTTCTGAGGCATTAATAAGCATATATATGTGCATAGTGGACTAAGAAATCACCTTTCTCGAAAGATCTTCGTAAGTATAAGAGCTCTTATCCTCCAAGGATGCCGAGTAGTGAAAAAGGAGCATTGCATCTTCATCACTCAATGATGCCAAACGATAAGGAGAACCGAATCTTGGAAATGCAAATCTAGATGTGACCAAAATCTTGTAATTTGAAAACTTTAATTGATCAAACTTCTCAAGAAGGCACTCTGATCCCGACCAAACATCATCCAGGACAAGCAACAGAGGATTTTTTCTTGATTCCTTCATAAATTGTTGCAAGCGGTTAGCTGCCATGACTTCGTTTTGGAAAGCAGGCGGCTCGGACCCCTTCTGTTGATATAGTTCATGTACAATAAGGTCCAAGTCGGGCTTCTTCGAGACATTGACAAAGAAGATGTTGTTCTTGAATGTATCTATCGAAACAGAATGTAAGAAAGGTGTTGCTAAAAGGTTAACTAGATATGTCTGCAATTCTCAGATCAAGAAAGTAATCAAGCAGGGAGCTCATTGCAAAATTTGTTAACTCTAAGAGGAAGGAATCAACTTATCACTAGGAAGTAAAACTTTCACCAGAAAAAAAAAAAAAAAAAAAAAAAAAAAAAAAAAAAAGTTAAAAACGTA
>JAOTRO020000005.1:1949972-1965847 GCA_028566515.2 Pyracantha coccinea | reverse complement strand
GAAGCAAAAGATTACCAAGAGAATATGATGAAGGCTAAGGAAGAGTTGGTGCTGGAACGTCGGGCTAAAATCGAAGTAGGCAAGCCTTGGCAGATCTGAAAGTTGAGTCGGATCGTATGTTGTCTTCGGAGCAAAATGCTTGGGTAGTCGAGCAGACCATCCTTCAATTAGAAGAAGAAACTCTTCGCCAAGAGGTTATTTAAAAGTAGAAATCCCAAGTTGCAGACCCTCAATAGCTTATGGACGTGCATGGGTCAGAGTCGTCCATCATTCGTTAAACCCACAAGAAAGCGGTTGTGAGTGAGTACACCGAAGGGTATAACCTCGAGTATCTTACAAGTTATGCTAGAAGGCAACATCTTGGAGGTTGGGATGCTCACAAGATCCTAGAAGAGATCAAGAACATTAACTTTCCCATTTCGAAACACCTACTGAATGAAATCTCAGACTTGGAAGCTAAAAAGTCTTACTCCAGTGATGATCCAGCACCCAGCGTATCCCAGAATCCCTTAATTTTTACCTAGGGAAAATAGGTCACAGATGAGGATTAACTCCAATTCTTTTGTGATGATGGGGGCATGTCCCTTCCTTAATCCAAAACTTTTTTTCCTTTTGCCTGCATGTTGTAGAACGTACCTTCACATGACAACTTCCCCGAAGTAAGCCAACTTCTGAGTAGTGAGTAACAGAGTGGTATACGAACAAACTTGTGGGCTCGAGACAAAGCTCAAAAGCTCACATTGGTGATGTTGATTCGGAAAAAGATCACCTCCTAAGTTTGTATTCATAAAGATTTCCATCGCGATATTCGGAGTACCATTTTACTTCAGAACCAGGAATTAAAGCATTAAACCCATGGAAAACCTTTTGCTTTGCACTCGTATTTTCTGCACTGAGGATGTGAAAATGTCTTCTTGTGTTTGGAATGGCCTCTAGTTGTCACCTCATTTATTCTTTTGCCCTTGTTTTATAGGTCTTGGTTTTTATTGCAACGTGATTAAATTAGTATTTAGTTCGTATTGCATGTTCGTCCCTAGTGAATCTTAAACAAAAGTTCTTTAGGGACTTGGTCGCCTACTTGTGGGTCGGAAACATTTTATGAATCATTTTTTCAGACCATGCATCTAACATGAGCATTTTTCAATTGGACTACCTTGATTGGCTTCGTCAAAGCATTTTCGTGTATTAGAGCTCTGTTGGAATAAAATTCCTCTTGAGGGTTGATTAGTCTGGATGCCCCCAACACATGATGTTGCAGAACACATATGACTTAATATGTTAGTCTGAGATAGAAGTAGTCGTACTCGGGGTCGAATTTCAGAGCCAGCTTCAGATAATTTCTGGATTTCCCTTTCAACTATTCCTTTGAATGGCATAGAGCCTAGGTTTGAATGTTATAACCCATAACTTTGCTAGTTGTATAAACTTTTCGAAGGACGAATGGTGCATTGGACTTCCGAGTCAGGGTGCCATGTACCCATGCTCGTAGCCTGCCAATCATAACCGCGCTTATTACGGTTCGAATCTCTTAAGTCGTTAAGCATTTAATAAGGTATGGGCTAAGAAAGAGTCATTTGACAGTGTTACTTTAAAGTTAGACTTAAATTCGTGCAAAGTTTTCAAAGTTTTATGCTTTGTCTAAAATAAGTGTGGTATTCCTTGCATCACCAAAAAGAGAAAAGAAATAACAAATATTGAAGTTAAGACAAATAAAACTTCTTTATTTATGAAAATATGATTGACAAAGGGTGTGATTGAATCCAGGAAGGACTGGCTACATATGTTCGAGGAGGAGAATCAAATCACTGGTATAGTTATAAGGGGAAAATGATATAATGTAAAAACTACATCAGGGATTACTTTTGATGATATGCCTATGGTGGGGGTGTGAGGATATGAGTTCTCCATGGACTGGTCTTCGCGCAAATGGTGGCATTGTGATTGAATTTGGAATGGACTGCCTACATGTACCGGGAAGGGAATCAAATAGCGTGTAGTTCAGATAGTAACCTTTGCCTAGGAAATTTGGAAAGATTTGTGAAGGACATGCCTTTCACCAGTGGGGGCTCTTCCTCCTAGCATGGGTTATTCAGTATCTCTATGATCCAGCCTTCTATGAGCTATTATGTTTGGGTAGCAGGGCAAAAGGTCACCATTCAAAGGAATTTTCCCAATGTTGTGCAGCCATTCTCAACCGAGGATGACTTTGTAAGGGGATGGGCAATTTTTGATGTCGAAGATTATCAGATGTTTGGACAGTTTCACTCGCACCCCAAGCTTTATTGTTCTCAAGGTGTAGAGTGAAACCCCAACAAAGGTTTGGATAGTAGGCTTTATGTTTTTGACCCTACCAAGGATGCCCATCATTCCAATCACACCTTTGAAAATGATGTTACCTTCTTATTCATTATCTATTAAAACTCGACTTGTTATAGCGTCAGTGATTTGCAGCTGACAACAAGAGCACCATCAAAAGGGGTGAGGGTAGGCAGTTTTTGGTCCTGTGATGGAGATTGTGGGGATCTTTGGTTAGGTATATTTATTATATATATTGTAAATAAGTACATATTTATACGTTAAAAAAATTATACTTGTATGGATAATAAAAGAATGACAAAATGCAAAAATCGAAGTAGAAGAATACACAAAGTCCATCAATCCAACAAGTTCAATATTTAAAAAACAATAAGCATATAATCATAATGAGGAGTATTCTTGGATGATAGACTAATTCTTCTTGTTCATGATCCTTGCGTTGGATTGGACATAGACTAAACTATTTAACATTGTTGTATCTAGTTTATTTCTTTTTTTGTATGTATCCCCTCAAAAGTTCTCCAATTCATTTCACAATTGGATGAACTTGTAGTTAATCCATCATTTGCAAATTAGGTACACCATTTCCATAAGTATACCACCATGAAACTAAAAAATAAAAAATAAAAAAGAAATCCGCCTAGGCGACCACCTAGCTCCAAACCGATTTTTCGAAACGATTTTCCCTAAATTGCGGTGAGTCTTCACTACCTAGCACCTAGACGGCTGCCAAGGCCAATTTTTAGAACACTGAATTTGCATGGGCTGTTCTAAATCTATACTGGTGTGACAGTCATGAATGTTCGAATTTGGATTACTTAAATATGTTTGCTGGTATGTTCATAAGTGTTATTCAGGATTTAATGATCCAGTAAGAAAGTAGGGATGTACCGGAAGGAAGTAAGACTGTTTGGGATGCTATGGCGTCAATTTCAGTGGAAGCTGCAATGTATTCTCGTAGGCCAACAGTAAGAGTGTTAAGTCCAAGGAAAAGAGTCAGAGGTGAGTCTGCTAGAGATGCGGTGAATGCAAGTATTGTGGCTGAGGGAAGTGTTGGTTCCCCTCCAACTACTGGTGGGATGCTAAGTCCAAGAAAGAGAATCCGATAGGAGATTGCAATTCAAGAGGGAACTAGCTATCTTAATGAGGTAGATTGATGAAGTGTCTTGCATGGAATTGTAGGGGAATTAGGAGGAAGGAAATTCCTAGTAATTTTCATTTTCTTTATAGTTTAACCAATCTAGACCCTTTTTGTTTGATGGAAACCAAGATGGCTATTGATAAGGTCCCTAGGAACTTTTATTCGGAGTATATTGACAATGTTTTTGGTTGTGATCCTGTTGGCCGCACCAGGGGGCTTTGTTTATGTTGGGATGAGGGGGGCTTTGTTTTTGTTAGAATGCTTCCAAGGTTGATATTAATATAATTTCCTCTTCCCCTAGATTTATTCATTGTTTTGTTAAGGATTTAATTAGTAACCAAGATCAAGTTGTTACCTTTCTTTATGCCTTCTCTCACGCAAAAACATATGCAATGATCTCTTTGGGAGGATGTCTTAAAGTTGGACCCTATAGATAAACCTTGGTGTATAATTGGTGACTTAACAATATCACTGAATTATCGAAAAAGGTTGGCGGTAATCAAGTCACTACGCCGGATATGAAAATTTTCATCAATTTTCTTAATCGTGGCAATCTTATTTCCTTGAATGCGTCTGGGGTTCCTTTTACTTGGAGTAATTGTGATAAGGATAGCACTGTTATTTTGAAAGACAGGATAGGGTGGTGGCTAACCCTTTTTGGTTAAATATATGTACCCTCATTATCAATTGCATAATTATCCAATCTCTGGAGCCCTATATTACTAACTCTAAATGCAGGAGAAGAGACCAAGAGACAATATGCTATTAAGTTTGAGGCGATGTGGCTTAAGCATCCAGACTTCAATTCTTTTGTTCAAAATTCTTGGAGGTGTGATCCTAATATTAATCCTAGAGATAAAAATTTAGGCCTTGTGCTGACACTTTCAAATTCCTTGTTTATAAATTTAATAAGGATGCCTTGGGTAATATTAAGGAAATGAAGAAAGATTTGCTTAATGAAATTGGTGAAGTGCATTAACAAATTATGAACAATAACAGTGTTCACTTAGTTAAAGAAAAAAAATCCTCGTGATGAATTGAATCATGTGTTGCTAAGTGAAGAAACCATGTGGGCTCAAAGAGCTAAGGCTAATTGACTACAACATAGTGACAAGAAAACTAGATTTTTTCAAACCATGGCTACTATTCGTAAGAAAATGAATGAAATTACTAGGGTTAAGGATGATAATGGTTTTTGGTGGTTCGTTGGGCAAGGTCTGGAACAAGTTTTTGTGCAAGATTTTAAAAAGCGTTTTTCCTGTGACATACCTCCATCGAATGATGACCTTTGCACCTTAGCGATATTATTCAACCTTGTATATCAAGTGACCATAACAAGAGTTTGTTGACTCCTATTTCAGATGACGAAATTTGGGATGTAGTGAATGGTATTGGAAATCTTAAAGCCCCTGAACCTGATGGGTTGAGTGTAGGCTTGTTCCATGGCTGTTGGGATCAAATTAAGGACTTCGTTTTTAGTTTGATCAAAGATTTCTTTAATAATAGAACTAGCTTAAGACTCATAAACCATACAAATATTGCGTTAATTCCTAAAGTCGATAACCCAGAGACTGTTAGTAATTATAGAACTATTAGTTTATTAATGTTAGTTATAAAATAATTACTAAGATTATCATTGAACATTTAAAACCTCTGCTAGATCTTTGCATCACTCAAAATCAAGGTGCTTTTGCTCCTGGGAGAACTATTCAGGAAAATATTCTAATAGTACATGAAATGTTTGTAGGTTTTAATAGAAAGAAAGGAAAAAAAATGGAGCAATGGGTGTCAAGCTAGATTTGAAAAAGGCGTATGACTAGGGATTATATTAGGTATATTCTTCTTAAGTTTGGATTTGATAACCGTTAGGTTGCGTTGGTAATAGAATGCGTTACTTCTTCCTTTTTCTCTATTTTAATTAATGGGCTTGCTCATCGTTATTTTTATCTGAAGCTAGAAATTAGACAAGGGAACCCTCTGTCGCCCTACATATTCATCATTTGTATGAGAACCTTTAATTAGACACCTTAATGCACTAGCAAGTAATCCTAGGTCTCATGTTGGTATTTTGTCCTCACCACGAGGTCTTAAATTTTCAAATTTAGTCTTTGCACATGATTGTCTTCTATTTGCTAAGGCAACTCCTAGGGGTGCGAGGAATATCCTCTATATTCTTAATCTGTTTGCTAAAGCGGCAGGTCACAAATCAGAAATAATATTGTGATATTTTGCAAATTCAACATAAAACTACAATAGGTAACTATCTTGGAATTCACAATATTGTGTTCTGGAAATACCAAGCTAATGGTAATGAGTTGTCAAAAAGGGTTAAGCAAAAGTTAGTCAGTTGGAACGCAAACACTCTTGCCAAAGCTGGGAGGCTTACTCTTATCAACTCCAATTTAACAAGGATGCCTAATCATGTGATGTCGTGTTTTAAAGAGTCCAAACAAAATTTTGAGTAAGCTAAATAAGGAATGTAGAGATTTCTTCTAGGGAAGGGACGAGAAGATTTTCCCAGTTGCCTGGGATAATGTCTGTGCTCCCAAGAAAGTATGAGGCTTGGGGTGAGATGTTTGGATCGTTTCAATAATGCATGTCTTGCTAAGTTAAGTTAGAAGGTGTTGACTGAGGAAGATAATTGGTGGGTGAGGCTAGTTAAAAGCAAATATCTTTTCAATGAGGATTTCCTTGACAATAAAATTAGGCAAAGCTACTTTTTTTGCTTGGAAAAGCATTATGAAAACTATGGATGTTTCTTAGGGGTATGAGTTAGAGAATGGGTAATGGTCAAGACATTTTGTTCTGGACCCACAATTAGGTTTTTCCTTACCCATTTTGTCATCTTGTACCAAATACTGATTCTGAAAACCGTGATTGAGATTTGAAAGTGAGTGACTTTATTTAAAACAGGAGGAAGCTATCTGAAGTGGTCAATAACGAGGTGGTTAAAAAAATTCGTAACATTCCAATTCCTATTTAGGAAACTAAAGATATGCTCATCAGGGGCCCTACTACGAATGGTAAATTTTCTATTAAGTCCGCCCCTTGGTTTCAAAAAGGCACTCTGGTTCAAACTGTAAGGCATAAGTTAATTAATATATGTTGAAGCTTAGCATTCCTCCCAAAGTTAAGATGTTTGCGTGGTATTCATTCGTTAGAGACTTGAGACAAGAAAAAGATTAAGTTATTTTGTGACTACTGTTGATAAAATGTGTTTTGCAACTTTGAGGAGGAAGACCAAATGCATTTATTTTTTAATTGTAGAGTTACTAAGCTGGTTTGGGACCTTTTTTTATTTTATTTATTTTTTGGTTAGACCTTGTAATTTTAATAGCAACAAATTTATCTCTGTAGTGGATTGGTTGGATTCCTTAAATCATGTGGACAAGGAAGATCTTAGTGAGTCAAGTTTGCTTCTATGTTGGCAGATTTGGAACAAATAATATGGTCTTCAGGAATGTAATGCCCTTTCCGAAGAGGTCTAAGCTTTTGGCTATTTCTATGGGTGAAAGATACCTGAGGTCTAATAATAAAGTTTTAAGAAAGAACACCAGTGATGACTCAACGATTATTAAATGGCATTGTCCGGATACGAATAGCATGTTAAGTTAAATTTCGATGGTTTGGTTGCTGAGAACAAGGCGGCTGATGGTTTTGCCATTAGAAATCATAATGGAATTCTCATCGTTGGTGGATCTTTAAATCTTGATGGTGCTACTATTTCGGAGGTGGAGGCTACGGTCTTAGAGAGGGCCTTCTTTTTGTGCTAAGGAAGGGTATCACGAAGATTTTTGTTGAAGGTGACTCTAAACTGGTGACCCAGAAGGCTGAGGACTGTTGCGACGCCCTGCTTATTATTGAAGATATCAAGTGGACGGCGACCAATTTTAGAAGCATAAAATGGAGCCATATCTTCAAAGAGACGAACTTTGTCGCCAAATACATTGCTCGCCAAGGCCTTCTTATTACTGATTATCATAGTTGGAATCACTGCACTCCCTCCTTTGCTTTAGATGCTTGACATTTTGAAGGAATAATGTTAGGGAGTTCAAATTTTTAAATCAAATTTGGTAAACCACATGATGTGTTTGTTGATAATTGAATTATTACTTAAATATTGATTAATGCACTTATTTCCTATTGATGACACATCTTTTAATTTGCAAATTTTGTTTAATATTTTAGACTCACAAGCATTATCATTTTTGAAATTACAGCATAAATGAGGCTATGTGAAAGACTCATTGGACGGCCAAGATTAAAAGGTTTGTATGTACAGTCGGGCACAAACCCAGTCTGGACTCTGGAGTTTTGTTAGGGTTTAAGCTAAAATCTCCCTCAGAAATGGCGTCTCTCCTGGCGATTCGACGAGCACGAAGCCCATCGCTCTCTCCTTTCTTCAAGGTACGGCCTCTGCACTCTTCTCATTTTACCTCCTTTGACGGCAACACCGCTACCGCCGCCGCCGTCGCCATCCCAACCCTAACATCAACCAAAACCCTAAGCACTTCCGCCGTCCCGAATGAGTACCCGAGGCCTCCTCAGCAGCAACCCCCGCTGTCCGATCCTAGGGCTTTCAACGACCAGGCGAACCCTAACCAGTGGAGCGCACAAGGCCAGGGATACAGAAACCTGAACCAGTGGAATTGGCAGACCCAGGGCCAGAACCCTGGCAATCAGTTCAATGATCAGGGTCAGAACCAGAGCTATCCCAATAGGGGATATCCTATTCAGGGTTCGGACTATTCCAATGGCAGACAGCCTAACCAGAATAACCAGAATCAGAGCTACCCACGACGTGGAAACTCGAATCAGTGGAGTCCTGAGGGGCAGGGCACTCCTCACTATCAAAACCCTAACCAGGTTAGCCCACCTCCTCCGAGACCCAATTTTCAGCAACCCACAGGCCCAAATCAATGGAAAAGTCCCAATCAAGGGTACCCACAACCTGGAACCCGCAATCAGTGGAGCCCACCGGCTCAAAACTTTAATCAGGGATACCCACAAGCTCAAAACCCTAATCAATGGAGCCCACAACCTCAAACCCCTGCTCAGGCTGTGAATCAGACCCCGGAAATTGTACCCGCTTCAATTGATGATTTGAGGAGGTTGTGCCAAGAGGGGAAGGCTAAAGAAGCTGTTGAGTTGATGGATAAAGAAGGGGTCAAGGCTGATGCTGATTGCTTTGGGTCTTTGTTTGAGTTGTGCGGGAGATTAAAGTCGCTCGAGGACGCGAAAAAGGCTCATGATTTCTTTTTGCAGTCTACCTGCAGGGGTAATCGTGAGTTAATCCATAAAATCATTGAAATGTATGGAAAGTGTGCGAGCATGATTGATGCACGGAGAGTATTTGATCATATGCTTGAGAAGAATATTTATTCTTGGCATTTGATGATTAATGGGTATGCGGATAATGGGTTAGGAGATGATGGGTTGCAGATGTTTGAGGTGATGAGGGAGAAAGGGTTGCAACCCAATTCCGAAACCTTTGTTGCAGTATTCTCAGCTTGCGCTAGTGCAGATGCAGTGGAAGAAGCATTTATACATTTTGAGTCGATGAAAACTGAGTATGGAATTTTTCCAGGAGTGGAGCATTATATGGGAGTTCTGGATGTGCTTGGAAAATGTGGTCATCTCAATGAAGCAATTGATTATATTGAGAAGCTCCCATTTGAGCCTACAGCGCCGGTTTGGGAGGCTTTGAAAAGTTATGCTCGGATTCATGGAGATATTGAATTTGAAGATCATGCGGAGGAGTTAATGGTTGCTCTTGACCCATCAAAGGCTGTTGCGAATAAGATCCCGACTCCACCGCCCAAAACGCATACTGCCATTAGCATGCTTGATGGCAAGAACAGAATCAGTGAGTTTAAAAATCCAACACTCTACAAGGATGATGAGAAGTTAAAGGCTCTTGCTGCGATGAAAGAAGGAGGTTATGTGCCAGACACAAGATATGTCCTTCATGACATTGATCAGGAGGCCAAGGAGCAGGCCTTGCTTTATCACAGTGAGCGTTTGGCAATTGCGTATGGTCTCATTAGTACTCCGCCAAGGCAAACTCTTAGGATCATCAAGAACCTCCGCGTCTGTGGTGACTGCCACAATGCAATTAAGATCATGTCAAAGATTGTGGGAAGGGAATTGATCATTAGGGACAACAAACGTTTCCATCATTTCAAGGACGGAAAATGCTCTTGTGGGGATTATTGGTGAAGAGCAGATATCACGTCAGACTTGTCTAAGAGTTCTTCCCAGTTGCAGTTTGGTGTGTAAAGAAAGTTCAAACTATGCCAAGCTATACGGGGATCCTGTGCAGATGAGCGCCAGTGCTACTAGTTGGTAGGACATCAACCATCCACTTCTTGTTTTGACATATATGCTGAACTATATATGCATTGCATTATCTGTTTGCTTCGATGTCGAATCAATTATTTGTCAAAAAAACAAAATAATTTCTTATCCTTTTGCGGCAACCCGATTGCTGTTTTCCTATGAGATACTGATGGAAATAACTGTATTTTGGTTCATGATGTCGTGAAGCTACTAGAACATACTATCAAAACATGTCAAGATGGTTCGTCTATGTTGCAAAAATGGTGTTTTGGTATTTAGTTAACAAATTGACGAGGACTTTTTGGGTAGTAGCATAGTGCATGCATTGAAGTTGTAAAGTGGGATTACCAACTAGCTTGTGATCTAGTGAGTTACTTTCTCGAGTCCCCAAATTCAAATTTCCCATCCTCGTTGATGAAAACAAGAAAAATACGAGGGACTATGGCATGATAGATGGCCAGCTTCCAATTTGGATGAAGTTAATAAACCTTGTTTCAAAGAGATTCTTAGCTCTCTCCGGTTGTATATTCCCTTGTGTCCTGATCATGTGATCAGGGAGATCAACACAAGGATACATACAGCTGGTTACAAAGCAGATAATCTCGAAGAAAAGAAGAGAGACATTTGTCTTCACATGGATTTACATCAACACACAAACACAAATTATACATCTCTTGCTCTATGCACGTCTCATGGAACGAGTCATCATGGTCATGAAATCATTTTAAGTCAACCATACCATCCCCATCAGTGTCTACCGCTCTCACTATCCGCCGGCAGTCGTCAAGGTTGCAACTCTCCTCCAATCCCGTTAGCACTTCCATAACTTCTTCTGAGCTTATTTTTCCGTCGCCATTCAAATCAAACGTCCGGAAAGCGTTCTGGATGTCTATCGTCCGAATCCCTCCGTTGTGTACATCCATGAACTCCTTGAAATTGATAAAGCCATGCCGATCCAGATCAACAATCTTGAAAATCTTCTGCACTTCTCCAACCTTGCTTCCCTTTCCCAGTGCTTTCAATATGGCCTTGTACTCCACCGGAGATAACTTGCCGTCTTTGTTGGAGTCGAACTTGTCAAAGACTTTCTTCATCTCATTGTGATTTGGCTCGAAAGTAAGTGCTAAGCCGGAGTTTTGCCTGTCTTGGGAGGAAAATATCCAAGATGGTTTGCACAGAAACTTCCGCTTTGAGAGGCTATACTGGAAGTTGACGGAGTTCTCATTCGACATGTCCATCTCAGGCGATCAGAGCAAATACCAAAATCGGACATTGATACAACGGTCCAGGTAACCGTCAATACGAGATTGCAGAAACTGGGCGTCTCTGATCTTTATATACTGTATACAACAATTTCATTCCATAAAAAGTTGAGGCAATTCAAGAAGAATAGATTCTTAGGTGATAAATGGCAGAAAAAAGCCATGAATAGATAAGAAAGAATACATTCTTTACAAAAGCTAAGCAACTACAACCTCCTTTTTCCTCCCCAAAAATCTCCTTTTGAAGATTGGTTTTATTTTTTCTTTCAAATTTATAAATAAGTACGCAAAGGGAGTTATAACAGAACTCACCAAACTAATCGTAAAATATTTCCCGATATACAAAAAATTTAATAAGAAATAACTATGTTTAGCTCATGGCGGTTTTCCATTATCCAAATCCACCATCACTTCAATGTCCTTGCGAGCTGTTATCTTCTGTACGTATCCTGCAATGATGAATATCTTGAGTAAGAACTCTTGGGTTGTAAATAAAAAACACAAGTGTTCCAAAAAAAGATTTGCGTTCATAAATGATGACCCAAGTCAATCAGTAAAGTTTCCATTCGAGCTTTGCACAAGCTTTGATGCCCATTAACTTTAAGCATCCTAGCCTTAGGGAATAGTTCCCAACTACTTGCCAAACATTTTCATTGCTCCTATTTCTGGCACTAAACCTCCAACCAAGAGAAAAGAAAGTTGGCAGACCTAGGCAGTATCGGAGTTAAAGCAAAAGAATTGAACAACGGTAGAGACACGCTTATCTTAAATTCCATACATCTTCAGATGATATATCATTTCATTACCTAAGTTGAGAACTTAAACCTTATTTGAGGACTGGACTCGAAAACATGCATCTACCGTGAGATTTATATGGGTGGCTGAAATGGATAATGGACGATAATAGGGGAGATGCAGCAATCTAACATGTTAACATATCTGTTAAAAGGCCCCAGGCAATACAAGTCATGATATTAAAGGAAAGCCTCAACTTCGCCCCAAGGAACCATTGTAAGAAATTCAAATATCCTGGTTTTTGCTTCTAACTGTCACTACAAATCCTATTGAATATAGTCACACATGAGAGCTGGAAGGATTGCATCCAACAGAAAAGAAAAAGGTTGTATCTATTAAGATGAAATAAGATGAAAGGAGAGCACATTATTTAAACTCGAGACTTCAAAAGTTAAAACCACATGGATGTTTTGCCCAACATTAACCAGTAAGTTTAACGTACTCGGGATAACTGTCAATCATTACCTATATAGTTTCAAGTTTCACATACTTAGATCGTTTATGTCACACTAGACTAGATAGTACCGAAATACATATAATTACATAAATTAGTTGATAATGTACTATCATAGCTCCTCCGAGGTAACTTTTTATATTACTCTCTCTGTCTCACCACACACACACGCAGATGGAGGACAATGTTATGCCACCAGAAAATGGTTCAGCTGTGCTACTGCCTGTTGGCCTCAGTAATTGAGAAACAAGAGACACAATAGAGAACTCTAAAAACTCTTGACATAATTTATGTATACAAGAGTTCAGAGAAACCAAATGGGAAAACGACAACGTAAATTTTCTAGAGGCATAAAGAAACCAAGGAACACTTCCAGATACCCCAATAATATATTTCAAAGAATTATTTCCAAGTACAAAATTCCATTTGTCCCCAACTTGTCTACATCAGAGAATTCGAACAATAACTTTGATTACACTTCATTCCTGTTCAGTTAGGCTGTCAAGCCTACTAGTCGAATTATATAAGGCTTATATTGTTTAGAAAGGGAGAACTTTGACATATCCAACAAGCCTACCGGTATTTGTACCAGTCTATGTTAAAAATCGAAATACACTTCTACACCTTGAACAGAGTATCACAAGAAAATGTTCAACATGATGGTCTCAAAATCTATTGTTTAAGAGCTAAAGCCTATTTACTTATGATTCATGTGAGTGTTCAAACCAGTAAACAGTATAAACAAACACACATGTAATGAACAATTCCAATCACAACCCAAAACGAGAAAGCACAAAATTTAACATGTAATCGAGTAGAACCCATCTTTCACGAGCCTCCATACAAAGCACAAAATCAGCTCAGAAAACCCCAAAAATTAAAAAAATTTACAATCATACCGATTCCTTGGCAGGGTATGCATTTGCAGACGGTGTCCTTTCCTCTTTTATTGTGATAACTTACAAATCCTGAGCCTTGGCAACTATTGCACTTTCCTGTCCATTCATACACAACTTCCTTGCAATCCTACAACAATTTCCAATTTTTTTTTAAATAATTTTTTTGTTAATGGATTATCCACAGGTAATTTTGCAAATTTCAACCAAATCAAAACTGAAATTCCGATCCTGACCTCAACTACAGGATCGCATCGGAGCCTGCGGTCAATCTCATCCGCCGAGACGGGCGACGTATTGGGATAAGTCATCGGGAGAGGGAGGGCGTCGCCGTTGTCGAACAAATAGCTCTCTCTATCGCGCGACCATTTCCTCTCCTTGGCGTTCACCTTAACACCAGAACTCCCGCTGCTACCGCCCTCGAGGTCAGAATCTTGGCCAATTCGGACGCCGACAGAAGACGCGTCGGCAGCGGCGGAGGGGAATTGGATTAGGCGGGGGAATGCGAGGCCCCGAGGGAGGTCGCCGGTGGCGGCGCGGCAGCGGAGGGGTGAGGGTTTGGTGGGGAAGAAGAGACTAGGGTTTGTAGCCAACATTCCAAGAAATGGTGAGGAGCTCAGGAGTCAGAGGAGTGACAGAGAGAGAAAGAAAGGCTGTAAGTTGGAGGGAGGTTTGTTTATATAGATTACCAATGCCCCGCGCGCGGTAACACCAAGGCACACTAGCTTGCGGTCCCTGTTCGTTTATCACGTGGAAGCTTCACCAGTTAGCATTTGGGAAATTGGCAAATTTGAAAAAAATATTTTAATTCTAGGAATATTAAAATATTTTTGAAATATTTTACGAACTTATACATTTTTTTTTAATTTATCCTATGAACTAAAATTTTAAGTGATTTGTCATACCAACTTTTTGAAATTATTAATTTGTCATCTCATCTTAAAAATAATCAAATCTTAGACCACATATAGAATTATAGCCATTATTTTAATTTTGGGATTATTTTCGAAATGTCATGCGAATTTATACATCATTTTCAATTTATCATATGGACTCAAATTTTAAATGATTTGTCATAACAACTTTTCTAAATTATTAATTTGTCATCTTATCCTAACTCCCTTAAGTTTTCCATCCAAAATAGCCGTGCACAAGGCACATGACTCATGTTTAGAGTTATTTTAGACATTTCAACCTCTCTCTCCCCTTTTAATAAGCTGTCTTCGACATAAAT
The DNA here is from genome assembly GCA_028566515.2 of Pyracantha coccinea. Lineage (NCBI taxonomy): Eukaryota > Viridiplantae > Streptophyta > Magnoliopsida > Rosales > Rosaceae > Pyracantha > Pyracantha coccinea. Next base: position 1,951,410 of record JAOTRO020000005.1, on the reverse strand, counting down.
AATTCTAAGGTTTCTCAAAAATACAAAAAAAAAGGTTAATCCGGTCTACGAGCATCTGAGAGTTTGCCATTCGGTAAAAGAGAACGACATGCACTTGCTTTTTTGTGTTTCAAAATGAAGATTGTGACAGCCCGTCCCAAAATAATTTATCGATAACATGAAAATGACGTTGTTACCCTTACTCGTTGGTGATTGCGTGTGTGTGATTGGGCTACGTTTTGGACCTAATGAGAACTTGGGTAAAGTTTGATGATTGGTTAAAACATACACACACACACACCCATATATGCACACATGCACCCTTTTTCCTTTCTTCCTTTTTCTGGTTCTGTCTCTCTCCTCCATCTCGATTTTTCTTCCAATTTCGCTGTATTTGCACGGACAACACTGCACATCACAATTTTGGCACGGATGGAGGTTCCAAATACCCTCTTCGTATTCCTTGTGACCTAACCAACACACACATACCCTTGGTTTGGCTTGGAACCCTCGAAAACCCTAGAATCCCGTGAGCACCATTAACGGTACTATTTATGTGCTCTCAAACCAAGGAATTTTAGGGAATTCTAAGATCACAAGGAGTCTTAGAACGTTCTCTCGAAGCTCGGAGAGCAAGTTTGGTGGTTTTTGGACGTCGAGATCGTGAGTTCGAAGCTTGGCCGAGTTCCATGGTTTTTCTCCAACGAGTTTTCATCGTATTTTGTGCTTTAAAGAGGTATAATCATCTTCCTCTAGTTCTAAGCTTCCTTTTGGTGTTAATTTCTTAGAATTTGGGTGAGAAATGAGTTAGAAAACCAAGTTTAAAATTTTCCCAGGATCCGGCGCCGTAGTAATCACCGGCGCCGGATTCCGGTGATTTAAGGTAGGAGACGATGGAATATTCCGTCAAAGTTGATGGAATATTCCTAACGAGGACTAGCGGCACCAGGTTAAAGTTAACGGAATATTCTGGTTTTGACGGAATATTCCCTAACGGCGTTAGGGATTCTGTCCAGGTGCCAGGCACGTGCCAGCACGTGGGCGGCGCGAGTGGCCGTGCCTTGGCCGGCGAGTGAGGCTTTAGAAAATTTTTCTAAAAAATATGGGAGTGTTCGTGGGATTGAGTAGAGCATGTTGGTATATTCAAACACCCCATTTGAGCAACTTATGAGAAGTTATTACCTAAGGTTGGTTATGTGCTTTAAATTGATGATTTTATAGTTGTTTCACATATAGGTGAGGTCTATCCTGAGGACGAGACAGCCATGCGAGGCTCGGGGGCTACGACCCATCTACGTATCAGTGAGTGGGCTTTTGTTTTCAATATATATATATATATATTATGACTGGTACTTTTCCCAAAAATTACGTTTTTAATGGTTTTATAATTGAAATGCCATGTTGAATATTGTTGATATTATTATTGTGATTGTTGATGTGTGAATTAACTTGACACTCA
>JAOTRO020000005.1:1922944-1937327 GCA_028566515.2 Pyracantha coccinea | reverse complement strand
AAACGTTTCATAAAACGTAACCATTAAATCATGTTTTTCATGTATGCATTTCTAATAGTAAAATATGCATTTTAGAAAGGGTCCACTCACAGATACTCTATCGGCAAAGAGCCATGCAAAAAAGGAGGGACGAAAACGTCAATAATAATCGCACCTAAGCACATAAAGGGTCTAATTAATAAAACTCTACCATAACGATTGAATTTCCAAAAAAGGACATCATAAACGGATTCAGGACGTCGAAAAACATAAGGGGGGACCTCGGTTACCCCCACGCTTCGCCGCAAGGTGGCGGCTCCGACGGCCGCGCTCCAAGATAGGTTGCTGGAAAGTTCACCAAAAAAGTTGTTGGCGCCGTCGTGGACGGCAGCGCTTGTGCTCCACACGCGGCGTGGGTGGCCCTTCACACACACCCACGCGCCAGTTGGGTTTGGGTCTAGGGTCCTGGGCTTGGGCCTAAGGTTCATAGGCTAGGTTTAATGGGTTTGGGCCTAGGTTCATTAAGCCGAAGGCCCAAGTCAGCAAGGCCCAAAGGCTTGGGTTCTAATGGGCTTTGGGCTTGAAATCTTAGCCCAAAGCTTTGGGCTAGAAGACTCGATTTAGGGTCTCGGGTCAGGCATGACCCGGTTTTGACGAGGGAGAAGACTGGAGTTTCTCGAGCTCTGATCGAATCCGCTACTCAACCCTAGCGTGCGATCTAGCTATCAAATTGAAACTTAGGAAGAGAGGAAGAGAATCGTACCTACAATACATCGTGAGGTTGCTGGAGTCTGCCGGAGTTTAGCTCGAAATCCACGGTGTTCACCGGAGTCTCTAAGCCATTGTACCAGTTCCCTTGGTGCTACCTTCTTGGTCCTGGGTTCAAGGGTTAATGTCTATGGGTAGTGGTTCGAAGGTTGGTGTGCATGTGTCGTCGGAGGGGTGAGAGCACAGAGAGAGAGTGTGAGCTGAGAGAGAAAATACTCGGGAGAGATAGAATAAGGAGGAGGATAAGGAGCTGCCACATGGCAGGCAAAGAGGATAGGAAAGTGTTAAAATAATAAGAAGAAATCCATAAAGGGAAGGGAAATCCGGATTGGGTAATAGATAGGGGGTAAAATAGTAATTTCATAATTAAAATGAAAATATACATAATTTGGGACGGGGTTTCACAACATGTCATTAACTTCACACCCATTCCACAAACTTCAACCAAGATTTTATGGCCCATTGCAAATTATGTCTAAGGTGGGATCTGTAGCTTACAAATTAAAGCTGCCTGAGCATTTTAAACTACATCCTCTCTTTCATATATCTTGCCTCAAGAAACATTTGGGAGCTACTATCCAAGATATTGTGATATTACCAATTATCACAGATTCTAGAATTCTGCAGGATGTCCCAATGGCAATTTTAGACCGTAGAATGACTAAGAAGAACAATACTGCAGTTACTGAGGTGCTAGTCCAATGGCAAAATCATTCGAAGGAGGATGCCACTTGGAAATTGTACTAGGATCTAAAGCTCAAGTTTCTAGAAGCGGTGCATTTGTAATTGAAATGTTGTTCTGTGCTACAGAAATTTTCTCTTAGTTGTATTACTATCAATAGTTTTGCACTGCAATTTTTGTTTAATGTTGTTTGTTTTGCTGAGAGGGTACAACTTGTGTTTCAATTTGGGGGGGGGGGGGGGTATTGTTAGGATGCCAGCTGACATCCTCTGTTTGTGACAAGTGTAATGGATATGAGTTGGTTAGAGGTTGTTAGAGGTAGTTATTTGGTAGTTATTACAAGTAGTGCATTGTAATAGAAGTTGAACAGTTAATGAAAATGTTGTTAGTATTCTGTTAAACCATTCTCTGTGCAATTACAAAGACGTAGAGTAATGAATCTATCATATTTCATCATATAATAAGGATAATTAGAACATTTCATCCTCTTTGGAGACCATTTTTTCATCCATATGTATCAACTCGACAATTATGGTAACAAGTGATGAACTCTCAATTCATATGAATGATGAAAAGATCATAAGAACAAGGGTTGCAGGAAGACTTGCCCAATCTACAACTGAGTGGTGGTAATTAGTAGTGTTGGAGCCATCAACCATGGTCCTAACCCTAACCCTAAGACACCGCTTTTTAATAAACCTGCAACAAATTAACAATGCATGTATGACAAGATTCTTGTGGTCGACCCAAAATCTAAGGGGTCAATGTAAGAAAATTGAAACCTCATAGCCTATTTTTTAAATCACAACAAATATAGAGAGTGCAAAATGTGATTATCCTAAACGATATAGCCCAGGAAAAGAAAACAAAAATGAGAGCTCGTTGGATTGGAATTTCCATATTTGCCATTAAAATTTTCAATCTGAAATTGAAATTTTTTTGTAAAGATTAAATAGAAATTTGAATGCATATAGAGATTATGAAAAATTATGAATATTCCAACTAAGTTTCTCGAAACATTTCAAACTTATTTCGATAAAAAAATTTGAATATTATATTTGTCTAATTGCTATTTACTAAATTATGTAATTTCTAATCAACTTTGTATTTTATAATGTTCATTGTTAGTTTTAGTTACATTTAATTCATTGTGTTTATACACTTAAATAGATTAAGAGAATGAGAGGAGAGGATTGGGTTAAGCCGCACCAACCTCTAAATAGATATCGAACTCAACACAATTATATAATGATACGTCATTACCATTCATAAGAGTCGAACTTGAGACCTCACTTACAAGTGAAAAAATATTGTTAGACTAGATATATAGTACTAGTACAAATATCAATAAAGAACAATAAATTGTACATAATAAAGTATATGACAATATGCTTACTCTTTAGACCTACTACATGGAGATAATAACTATAGAATTATATTCTTCAATAGTAAAGAACATACATATAATCCATTATATTTAATGAAAAACCTTTTTTAAAGGTATAATGAATAGTACCAGTTAAAGGTAAAAATGTGGTTTTTTGTTAAAAGAACAGTACCGAGAGTGTTTTGTTAAAACTCCCTTATATATATTCTCTCTTTAGTTCTTCACATTCTGCTTACACCTAGCAAATCTTAGAGAGATATATCAAGGATGAAACGACTGGCTATGCCTCCGCGTTCATATTATGCAGGTTTATAGGAGTAACACTTGTGTTCAAACTTCAAAATAGCAAATGACAAGGGAACAAAAAGGAATCTGGATTTTAATGTGGTAGAATATGTAAGCTGGTTGTAAGTTGCTTTAGACAGCTTTATTTTAACTATTTGCAAACTTTATATATGCTAATCCAATCACTTAACGAGTTATTGGATTACATGTTTAATGCATCGTTTGTTAAAGTTTTACTGTGATGGTAGTCAAATTGCACCTTTCTTAAGTTTGAGTTCTTTGTTTGTTTAGTTGATTTTCGGTAGATAATGACATCGTGCCTCATCAACGAGATAAAGTGTGAAAGGATTTTGTCTTTACGTTTGACATGATTAACAACGCGATGCACGCATGAACTTAAGCTTTTGGAATCCAGTGATTTTCAAACATGATTAGCATGCATGGTAATGTTGTTGTTCTACTATTTCCATCGATATGCCTCTTCCAGCAGAATCCCCCGAGATCCTTTGCAACTCTAACATCAATTCATATGATGACTATTCTCATAGTTGTCTCTCCAAGGCCCGACTTTTGGCTGAATCGAATCAGAAATAGGTGTTTCCAATTTCAATCCAAAAAATTTCGGAATGAAATATCATATCTCCGATTTTTGTAAACAATGTAATTTAACAGAACAAAATAAGACTAGCTATCGGGATATCAATAGTTATGCACTTTGCCTTTCATGACGTTCTCATTAGTAATTAAGTAAATTCTGTTCAACATGTTAGTGGTGAATATGTTACTCATATCGCATATGCTGCACTTGGTTTGTTTGTTTTACAATTATGGTCCGACTCCAACCACATTAGTATTGAAGCGGGGCTCATACATCTCACTCTGCCGTCTCTCCACGTTATGGTGATCCGTTCCTGTCATTCGACTCTTGTAGTCTGATTCCAGCGGCTAAAACTTCCCGGTCACATGTTAACTGGAGATTCTGGTTCACTGTCAACCTCATTCTTCAACCTGAAATATTAACCACCATGAGTTGCAAAAGAACCATAGCCTTTTCTTTTAGCAGAATAGAAAACATATGTTCTGAAGATGGTAGAATGCATAGAAGTTGACCGATTTTGGGGGAAAAAAACTAGAGATTAAGATTGTTGTTTCTTACTGAATGTTTATCTTTGTATCCTGCAGCGTCTCAGGGACATCACGCTCAAGCTTGTTATCCTGAAGGAAACTGTAAAACCAAAGCAGGTCATCAAAGTAGTTAGTTGATGCCATAGAATGTCCCGAAAATTGAATGATTTATTATTGGATAACTATTTGATGATGGAAGACTATATACTCACATCTCGCGCAGTTTTGGAAGTCGGCCTAATGATTCAGGAATTGATCCTTCAAGCTGGTTTTTCTCCAAATGCCTTTATCATAACAACAACAAAAAACCAGAGTTAAAGGTTTAGCTATCTGAAAGAATGAAGAATGAGATAGAACTTTAAATATAACATACAAACTCTGCAACTCCTTCAATGAGCCCATTTCTGGGATGTTGCCTAAAAGTTTGTTCCCCCCAAGCCAACTGTAAGGAAATCATTCCATCAAACACGCAAGTTAGGAAGCGATCATGACAAGGCAAGCCAGTGAACACTGGTATGGCGACTAACAAGTGCATGGTTACTTACATATGGTGGAGTGCAGTTAAATTTGCTATGTTTGGTGCCAGTGACCCGGATATTCCAGCGCCGGTTAGATTCCTTCACATAATAGAAAACATTCGACTGCGAATCAAATTTAAATCCCCTAGCATTAATCATTATCTAGGAAACATCTAATAAGTATATTATTATATCTATGCTCAGTCGTGCCATAAATCCTTGTGAAACTCACAAAGTTATTACTCGAAAAAACTTCCCGCGATCACATGTAACACCAGTCCACGAATTCCCTTCAGGCAGACAAGGATCTCCACTCCAATCGGGAGGTGGGTTGTCAAAGTTTCTTCTCAACTCATTCATTGCCATAACTAAGGAACACCATAATTAAGGGTCAAAATCAACAAGAGAAGATGGAGTGTTTGATAAAAATAGGTTAGCGATTTTTGCTCTCCCGTTTCACCTCCTGCACTCTGCCCTTTGATTCTTTATTTACTTATTCAATCCTAAGGCTATAACAGGAAGGAGGAGTGCAAGAAGAGAAAAAGGGCGTGCGAAATTTACTTCCCTAAAAATAATCTTAGGCTTGAATGAGATACCATCTCTAGGGAGAGTCATTCCTCCAAGAGGCAAGACCTGCAAGATCTCACCAGCACTGATGACAGGCCCGACAGGTACCCCCTGACCTGGCGTCATGACAATCTCAGTCTGCCCGGATAGAGGCCATTTCGGTGCGTAAACCGTCAAACCCCTGGTGGTAACATTGACATTGGAATAGAAGTTCTTGCCGTTGATAGAAACATTGAAGACTCTCCAACTAAATGGACTTGGGTTTCGGTTGTCCTGGAAGTATAATGCAATATAGTAAGGTGCACTGGGGAGTGGCCAGGATGGCCATTTGACATGCAATTGCTTCCCTCGGCTTGTTGTGATAGAATTGTGGAATGCTTTTGCTGGTGGGACGTTCCAGAAATCGGAGGAAGTCACAGTGGCCTTGCATTTCACAATAGGGTTCTGGTCCATTTGTGGTTGCCATAACCGGTTGAACTTGTCATCTGGAAAGCTAAGTTCATATTTTACATATTCAACATCAGATGGTTCAAATTCTTCAGCATGTATATAATTTTCTGGTTAGTTCTTCATTTATATATATCCTACCACTTATTTCAAAATCCAACATGTTAACTTAGGTTGGTGTAGGATATGTGAGTCACTTATGAATGCATGAATCACATTGTAGATTATGTCACTGACATAGGTATGACTCGCCTATATACAATTATTAGACATGTAATCTACAACGCCGATCGATGAAAATGTTGGAACTTCAGACAATTTTATCAGCAAATGTGACACAAGCAGAACTTTTTTTTTTGCCGCATTATCTCTATTAAAGGTGAAACGTGAGTCCCAAACTCTCTCACTAGTACGTACCTACACCTGGTCACACTTCCATAAGAGATCTAGTTTATAACGTATAGTCAAATTGCATAGCTCTTAAATCATAAAAATGCAGCAAGGAGAGTACTAATTAAATAGGGAGTTGAGTTCCTACCCAATTATGTCACCTTCAGACGTTCCAAAGCTACTCCTAACCACCGTGCTAAGTGCATACTTGTTAAAATCTGTGGTATTGTACACTGAATCATCCAAGTACTCCAGCTCAAGAGCCGAGATAAAGGGGCTAGAATCCGACCCTGTCATGTTATTCCTTGCAAGGCACACGCTAAATGTCTTAGACTTGGCATGCACCACAATTTCATAATACGAGCTCAACCCATTGGCATAGTCCTCCGTGGTGTTAACGACACTCCATTTAGTCCCCTCCACAATCTGATCAAATACCGGAGGCTCCTTTCCGCCATCAAAATTGCCATAATAGTACGTGGTGCGCACGAGGTACTTCCCACCTTTGATAACAGGGATAGAGTAGCAGTACTTACGCGCGGACTTGTTGGGGAAATAGCGCAATGTGGCGAGTATGGGGACAAGGTCTTCCTGTTTGATGGTGCTGGTGTTTCCTACCAATACAAAGCCCTCGTCCGTCGTGTACTTTAGGTTCCCTACTTTTACGCTCTCAGATGTCGGCCCAGCTCCACAGTTTAGGAGGTAACCTGCATTTAAAGACATTAATTTGCATGTATAGCTCATAATTTGGGTACTTCAAGTGTATAGTAAGAGTTTGCTTGTTTTATACAATGTGTGGGATAAAAAGTGTCAACTGCTCTTTTTTCCACATATACAAAAATATGTTGAATTAGTCGTCTGCGGAGGTTTTATTTCACTCACATTTTCAATAACATAAAACCAACATATCACTGAGGAAGTAAAAAATAAAACATATCAAATTGTGTTACCGGAAGTGGGAGTGAAATAAAACCTTAGAAAATTTTGAGTTTTGGTTACGTCTAAAAACACGAGTGCAGAGAGATGATAAAAAAACATTTGCGATTCAAAACAACTCTAACCCTACAAAAAATTGGATTATGCTTGTTTATAGAGACAATTAATCCTAGCAAAACCCTAATTCTGTCCAATCAACAAGATCACAAAAAGGGTAGGGTTGGTTCTGTTTTGGATAAAATAATGAACAATCAAGAACCCTAAAGCCAAAATTAATGAGGAAAAGATAGGGTTTCATTAAAAAAAGGAGGATGTGCGGTACCAACCTCTAGGGTTAGGTTGAGAGTGGACGAGGAGAGGGATGGAGACTAGCCATAGGAGGAAGAGGAGGCAGAGGGACATGTTGTCCGGGCAAAACTTTTCACCAAGAAAATAACAAAGGACTCAAAATTTTGCAAAACGTTTGCCAAGTTTTTTTCTTCCTGCTAAAATTGACGGATGCGCGACAATGGGGGGAGGTTGGGGATTGCCTGGTTTTGGTTGCCACATGGACGGCTGTGCTTGAAGATAGACACACAAATGTTTGACCAGGTCAACAATTTTCATTTACAGGTCCGTTTTGACCGTTAAAGAGTAGATAACTCATTCTTTGAGCCTTTGTTTTTATTGGATTCTATCTTATCGTATCACATTCTGTTCTGCGATATTTGAGAATCATCGTCAACACCTCAGCATAGGTCCACAATAATCTTTTGTTCCACAGTCATGGGTTAATTTACAACTATCAAATTAAGAATTCTCGGATGTACTAACAAGAGTATCAAAGATGCAATCTTCAATTCGCCCAAGAGACCACGATTACCGCAATCAAACATATTAATGACGAGGAAAACATTTTTGCTATGTTACCAATACTTGTACCTGCTTTGTTATTCTGCCCCAGCCTGGCTGAGGAAGAATTACGGGCGTAAAACAAAAAAATATATATGCTGATTAGGGCTTGGCATACTTTACTTAATTAACTTGTGATACTCCCTTTTAGTGCAGAGATGGACAAACAAGCGCCTGTAGCTCAGTGGATAGAGCGTCTGTTTCCTAAGCAGAAAGTCGAAGGTTCGACCCCATCCTGGCGCGCGATTCATATGTTTTGTTTTGTTTATTTATTTTTTTTTTTTTTTTTTGTCCTCAATCGAAATCTGGTGCCTCTAAAACCCTAGGAAGTGGCAGAGCAGCAGCCAGGAAATATATCAACTGCTGGTAAATATCCATCTGCTGATTTTCTTTTTGATTTTTTGTATTCAATTCAGATTAGAAATTTAAGCTTCAATTCAATTGTCTTGTTGCAGATTTGCAGTGCAGAAAGTCCGGAGCTTGAAGACGCAACAATGATGGAGTTTCAGGTCAATGGGAACACCCTCTCTCTTGCTCTCTTCACTGATGTCACCAACGCCAAGTACTCTCTCTCTCTCTCTCTCAAGTTTTTAAACTGGCTTAACTGGGTTTTGCTTTCTCATGCAAAATTCTCCAACCCCAATTTTGTTCCCCTGGATTTTCCCACCAAAACCTTGTTTAGCTTGAGAGTAAAATTGGGTATTTCGTTACCAAATGCCAGTAGGAAAATTTTGTTTCTTTTTCGGGATCGATGACGGTTTTCATGAACAATTTAAATGTGATATCGAATTATCGATGCTATGCCAGGACCTAATAGAGTCGTTATCCTGCAGGGAGCTTCTTGATTTGATGCAATCAGGGACACTAAACCCGGAAGTTGCATTCCTGAATGCTTCACTTGTATGATTCCGTGTACTTTAACCGCCTTTTGTTTTGCCTTCAATGTTGTCTACTTCGTTCTGCTGAGATGCTTGTTGCGTTTCTCTAATGTTTGCCATTGTCCGCAACGGAAGCAGATCCCGGATGTTTTCCCTTTGCTTGCAGCTGCACATAAGACGCTCGTATCTAAGTCCCGAGAGTCACTGACAACGCGCACTCTTCATTCTGAGCTTGTTTACAATTACTCGGGATCCAAGCATGTAATTCTCTACCAATTAACTAGTTTGCTTTATGGTCTATTGCTTCTATTGCTGCAAATATGTAACCCCTAGCTTTGATCGTGACTTAGATCACAGAGTCCTTGAAAAGATGTGGCATCTCTGAAAGCTCGACTTATGTGCTTGCCGCTCGTTTCAATGCTTCTTCTGAGGAGGTAAGATCACTGTCTCATGGAAAGCCTGGTCGATCAAGCGTTGCATGGCTTCAGTATGTCAGAAGATTGTTAGCCATTCCAATTTTAATATTGTTCGTGTTATAATAGATAGAACAAAAGGCAGTAGAGAAACTTGTCAATGGAAAAGAGATTGACTTGGAGGAGTTAGCAGCGAGAGCAGATCAAACCCAAATACAAAAGGTATATATGTATATTGGTCTCTTTTTATAGTGGCAATGAGTTCTCTTGCGATGGTGTTTCTAGTTAGTGATCATCGAAACTATTTTTTTCTTTCAGCACTATAAGATAACAAGCGTGGAGCTAGGGATATCGTCACTTGCTGATGCTATTACATGCCGGATTGCTTCTCGCGATGCCTTGTGAGAAGAAGGTTGGAACTTGTTTATGTTCTATCCGTTTTCCCTTAAGTTTTCTTGTGCCCGACCACTTTGACAGATTACATCTCTGACTAGAATGAGGTTGATGTTCAGGGAATCGAGGGCAGAATCGCAGAGCTATGTTTGTAAGGGTGGCAAAGGAAACAGAAAAGCTGTAGCTTATTATTTCTGTTTGGGCAAATTCAACTGTCTGCTGTAATATGTAGAATACTATTAGGCAAAGCCGAAATTTGGAAGACGTGATTATGCTATAGCCTTCATCCGGTAATGTAATCTATGATTAATTTAACCTTAAATTGCAGTGATAATGTAGTTGTGAGTTTTGTGACCTATTAATTCGCCTGATATTATCAAATGGAAACCTGCAACTAATGGCTCCTTTGTGCCGCTTCTACTTGAAATGAGTCAATGAGATTCGTTATTGCAAGCCTCTCATGATTTGGTCTAGGTTTGTGCAGTTGCCACAATCCGTCCAAGAACGAGTATCATTCTGCCTATGGCGATTAGAGCTCGACTAACTGCCATAAGATGCAAAGGTAATCTCCCCCTGAATGTCGGCAGTTAGCCCATCTGTGTTCTTTCTTCTTTATTATCTTGTTAATGATACTTATGGGTACTTGTTTTTCATGTGCTCTAACATACTGAAAGAAATGGTGTCGTCTTAGACAATACGCTGCACTCCCTACTCATTCATATGGCTTCTGCTAAGTCGTGGAAATCAAACATAAAACAATCGTTGGTTGTCAAAGAAATTGGATTGGATAACTCACTAGATTCAATACGTAGTAAGTATATTCACCTCAGTACGCAAAAGTCATATGTTCAATTTCATCCATCCTGAATATCTCACAAAGTTAAAGTGAGAGATAATGAGGTTCGTCATTCGATCTTTTACATTTTAAAATCTGAATTTTATTGTTGTGCCAAAACTAGCTTGAACTTGTGCGCAAGGGCCAACACATTACTACGACAAACTATCATGATCCACACTTACCAAGTGTATGATTCGTTATCATTATCGTAACTCATTACTCCACGTTCTCTCACCATTTATAACAACCGTAACAATTTCGAGAAGTACCCTTGTCTTCTTTGGCAAACAAATAATAATATCTGTTGTAGAACATTTGTGTCCATTCACTAATTGGTACAACTGTTAGGTCATTGATTAAAATTCAAGTTCATGCCAACCCGTAATTGTGCGTAACATCCCATGAAAGTTATGATATTTTTGTATAGCTTATGTGATTTTTATATTTATCATATCGTTTAAATTTTTGCTATTTTGTGAAACCCTCACGTTAAGAAGAATCACCATGGTGCATGAACCCCCTTAAATCTAAACTTATGCATATTACATTGAAAACAGTTGTTTGTGATTTTTGGTGATAAACATGTTTATATCATATGGAGGCTCCAATGATGCCTCAATCTCTATTGCGCAAAATCCTAGCAACTTTGTTGTAATTGGGCTTCCAGAAGTAAGCCCAACCTGACACCCAAAAGTGCATCCCCATGCATTCCAATCGAATGCCAAATTGCCTTTCTTGTTGAGAGCCCAACTCATATTTTAGTCGAATATAAAACCCGCATTCCAGTTAAATGCACAATTTTTTACTTTCCAGTTGAAAGCCCAATTAGCTTCCAGTCAAAGCTAAATCCATATTCTAGTCGAATATGTGAATAGCCCAAATGATTCATTCAAGCTACATGAATTGAGTTAATTTGTTTTGAGTTTCAAACTCACTTGACTTTTTACAAATATTCCAATTCAAGATGAAACAAAAGCCAAGCCCAGTTAAACCCATTAACTTGTGCCTCACTATGAGTTCACATCTTTGATCCAAGTTCACACCCTTAAGCTCATATTCACAGAATGAAAATCCGATTTTTTTTTCCAAACCAAACATTTAATCCGATTTTTACATCTATTTTGATTGAACTTAAAGTTTTAATCCACCTATTTACTGGTAGAAAAGATGTCAAAACTGAACAAGTTGGACTTTAATGATATCTGGCACCAATTACCTCAAGTGGGCCCAAGATGTCAAGATGCACTTCAAGGTGAAGAAGTTATCAGAAGCAATTCTAGATGATGCAGCCAATGAGTCTTCAAAAGTTGGGGCCCTCATCTTCATTCGGAAGCACATTGCAAAAGCCCTGCAAACCAAATTTTTGGTTGAGGAATACCTAAAGTCCTTATGGGAAGCCCTAATGGACCGCTTTGATCACCATAAGTTGTATTCTTGCCTCAATCAAGAAATAATTCGTACAATCTCTGCTTCCATGACTTTAAGATTGTAGTATGTCTCTAAAGTTTGCTGAATCCAATCAATTCTGAGGTTTGTGGTAAAAAACTCATTGATTTCAACTTGCTAGATAAGATATATTCCATCTTTAGTGCCTCGAATATTGTGCTACAACAGCAGTATAAAGAGCAGAACAATTAAAGGTTCTCAAACCTCACAACAGTTCTTCTTCTAGTTGAGAAGGACAACTTGCTAATGCAAAACTATAACTCTCGACTTACTTGTTCCAATGGTGTTCCATTGCTTGAAGTCAGTGCGAATATTTCCAAGGGAAGGAAAAGGAACCGAGTCAATGAGAAGGTCAATCATCCTAAGGTTTGAAGTATAACAAGGGGAAAGGCAAGCAAGGTTTGAACCAAGGGTCCTAACCTCACAAGAAGTCTAGAACATCATTGATAAGGCCAATCGTCTTGAAACAAAGAACAAGCCGAATCTTTAATTTTGTTGTGGTGGAACTGATCACTAGCTAGCACTTGTCATGCTCTGCTAATGTTGTTGATCTCCATCACAACTGTCGTAAAAAAAAGCCAAACTTGTTGAGCATGACAACTTGGAAGTCGAAGCTGTGTAAAATGACACAGTTGTAGTCGTTTCAGATTTCATTGAGCAAGATGACTGCTAATGAATATGATTGGCATGTCGCCAACTTAGAGTTTTCCTTAATGTTTTTGGATAATCTCTATTTTACTTTTGGATTATTGGCTTATTTTGGGAAACTATTGGTTTCTTAAGCCCTTTATGGTTATTGTTTTGTTTCTTTTGAAATTTTTATTCTCAAATAGTTTAAGCTGATAAAGTTTACCTTGGAAAACTTGTTGTGTGACTTAACTTAAATTTTCATAGGAACGTCCCACGAAGTTGATTGTTTGGCAATTCAACAACACACTGTTTTATGTAACCATGTTTATTTCCTCAATTTCACACCTATTGTATCCTGGTGACAACAATTGGTGGCTTTATGTAACTAATAGAGGGGCATGGCAAGACCCAACTCATGTTGCCCAATGGTACTTTGCTTACCATTAATGAGACCTTATATCCTTCCCGTTATCTTTGCCTCACTTTCACTTCACGCAGCCAAAACCTAATCTTAGAGAAGTTGAAAACACTCTCATTGGGTCTCTATAGGACAACTATCCAAAATATCGGGGCAAACCTAGTCATTCGCCCGAAGCCAATTGATTCAAGCACTTTCCAACTCTAGCATGACAATTTTGAACACCCTGAGAAGGAGTATGACGTGTTCCATAATTCGTGCATCATCCATTGGTAAAGATGAAATACGTGATCCTGTCGATTACACCATGTAAAGCTTGAAGCCATCCTATGAAAATAGCTATAAAGAGCACGCCACTTTCTTAGAATGGATCCAATGAGATATTTATGGACCAATCCAACTACCTTGTGGACCGTTCCTCTACTTTATGGTTTTAGTTGATGCATCTACTTGATGGTCACACATCGCCCTATTATCCACAAGGAATGCTGCATTTGCAAGATTCGTTGCCCAGATCATTAAGTTGAGGGCACATCACTTGGATTATTCGATAAAATCTATAAGACTAGATAATGCCACGAAGTTTACATGGAAAACATTTGACGATTATTGAAGGAGTTTGGATATTGAAGTTGAACATGTAGTCGTTTAAGTCCACAACCAAAATGGCCTACCAGAAGCGTTTATCAAACATATCCAGACGATAGGCCAAACCTTGGTAATTGAGGTCCAAGCTTTTGGTTTTTGCTTGGGGTTATGCAATAATGCATGTAGCGATTTTGGTTAGACTGAGGTCCACTAGTACCCAACCCTTTTCTGCGCAATAGTTTGTGATAAGGTATAGGCTAGACGTATAGTGCGTGTTTGGGTGTCATATGCGCCAATTGCGCCGACATAACGTTCCAAAGTGAACCCTCAATGTAGGAAATTGATTTATGTTGGTTACGTGTCCCTTTCCATTATCCATTACTTAGAACCCTTAACATGAGATTTATTTACTACCTAATTGACTAATTGCGACTTTGATGCTTCAATTTATGTTAGGAGGAGAAGGTCACACTAGTGTTCTCAAAAAATGTCACCAAGCCTAACATAACCACTACCACCACCACAAATGCACAATCCCTCCATACACACCATCCTTACCGTTGCCATAACCAACAAAAATCTAAATTGAAAAATTAATCAAATTGAGGACCTAATAACTAAAATCCCAAAAATGGCAAATCAGGTGACTAACAAGCAATGTTCTAAAAAAAGGGCCTAAGCGGGTTGAAACAAGGCAATTTCGTGCAAAACGGCTGGAAAAATCGGGGTGGCTCTAGGCAGTGCCAGGCGGCTGGGCGGTTTTTTTTTTTTTTTTTTTTTTTTTTTTTTTGAAATTTAAAAAAA
>JAOTRO020000005.1:1825105-1837292 GCA_028566515.2 Pyracantha coccinea | reverse complement strand
TTACATAATCAATTGCATAATTACAGAGAAAACAATAACTAGATTCAAACAATTGAAAGAAAATTGCAAGAAAAATAGAAGGAGGGGGAAGAACAGAGGGAGGGGCGGAACCTGGGAAGAAGAAGAAGAATGAGAAGACAAACCTGGGAGCGATGCGTCTGGAAAGGACCGGTGCGTCTGGAGAGGAAGGAGAGACCGAGAGTGCGTTCTCAGGAGGAAGGAGAGAGCGAGAGTGCGTTCCGACTAAATTGTACCGTGCTTTTAGAGGGGATAAGAAAACGGGTGTTTATCGTATAAAGAAGGTGGACCCGGATTATTTAATTTGATGACTATTTAATACAAATGGACACCAAATACCGTACTTCGTATTATTAATCCTATCCGATGTGTTATCCGACGTACCAAACAAAGCCTCAGCTTCTTTTAGAATCTTGATTGAGAGTATTTCCCCCATTGTGTGAGGGTTTTCTGTCCTGATAAAATTATGTGGCGTTGACTCTAGTTTTGGCCGGAGTTAGTGGCCGATCTCCCCTTTCTTTCTTCATCTCATCCTTTCCCCTTTTCTACTGCTTTTCCCTTGCTCACCATCTCGATTTGTCCTTCTCTTCTTGCCTCATTGGACTCCGTCCTCCTCGTTCATCTAAGTTGCAATCCTCAGTCATACTTTCCATGGAGATGGTGCGTAGAGTTTCGATGCTTCAACCAGCTCGGGTGTTTCCAACACCACCACCTTCTCTATATTGTCTGCCTTTTATGGTAATGTTGCTTATGGTTTTCCATGGGCTTCTTTTGCTTGATAGCCACTGATTTCATTCAGTTGCTAGTTATCGTTACTTTGTGGCTGTGCTCGCAAAGTTGTTCGGGTTGGATGATGACTTTGACGAGGTGATGTTCGGTTGTGGGTGTGGATTTGTGCAGGTTAAGATGCACTGTTTCGACAGAGGTGGTAGCAAGCAAGTTTTTCGATTTTTCTGTCCTTTTTTTCTCTTCTGTTTTTGGGCCTCAAGTGTTTGGTTGGGCTCTTGTTGGTTTGTTTGGATGACCTGTTCTTTGCTTGTTTGTGCTCTTCTGTTTTTGGGCTTTTATTTGTAAATCGCATCTTTGTAGCTAAGTAATAAATTTTCGTTGAATTTGAAAATAAATAAATAAATCATTGAAAAAAAAGCGCACGCATTTTTCAGATGTTAAAAGGAATATTGCAAGCGCTAATTAGGAAAGTGCTGAGTGTCGGTTTCAAAATACGCGTGAAATTTTATCAGAAAAATGAAAAAGCTCTGACCCTCCTTGGCTCCTCAACACTGTCTCCCTCTCTCTCTCTCTGTATAATCTTGTATTCTCTCTCTTCTGGACTTTCAGCAGTAAACCCCCAAAAAATCACACTTCTCTCTCTCTCTCTCTCTGGGCATCGACTTCAAAGCCCAAATCTACAGTTTTTATTTGCTCGAAATTCAGAAAGTAGGTACGAGTTTTAGTCAGTCCTCCTAATCGAATTCAGATAAATTCTCATCGGTTTCTTATAAATTCTTAGTTTCTCACATAAATACCCAATTACCCATTAGCCAGCATCCTTCCTTCTTCCCACTTTTGCTCTCTATTTATCCGATTTTCTGCTTTTTCGGCTCCAATTTGTGTGGGTTCTGATTCAATTTCAGATTTCTTTTTGGTATTTAGGATCGAAGTTTATTGGCCTTTGACGAGCAGCGGCAGGTAAAGTATGAGGTACCCTTTTCTTCTTTCTGTATTTCTTATGTTTAATTTCTAATTTTTATTCCATCATTCCATGCATGGTGTTAAATTTCTATGATGATTTGATCGGATTGGGAGATTTTACGTTGATTTCTGGCACTAAAAGTCTACGAATCTCAACTGTTACAATCGCACTTGGCTGAAAATAAGATTTTAGACGTCAATCGAGTACCATGATTACTTTTGGTCTTTGTTAAAAGAACCGCAAACGAAAGCCCTTTTTGTTCGTTTTCATAAGATCGATAGACATGGCTCAGTTGTAATTGATGGCTAGGTTTCATTCAACCATCCTCTATTAATATTTATTTCTTACCAACTTAAACGAAGATTTTAGTTTTAAGTCCAGTATTACCTAACTGTTAATTATTATATTCGACTAACAATGAGGATTCATTAAACAAGAAACGACAGCAATATAAGAATAATGAGAAATGAACAATTTGATGTACATTCAGTCAAACTCGATTAAGTAGTTCAGTGGGGATTATGTACACTTCATTCGCTTTAATTCGTACGCTTTTGGTTTAATTTGCATTTTTACAAGAGAAAGGCTAAAGCTGCTTGTTTTTTGGTTCCAGTTCGGTAAACCAGTGTGGTTTCTTTTGAAAGAGGCCTTCACCCTGTGATTATTCGCCTTTGAAATTATGCTTATTAAGACACTGGAGGCCGTAGTTGTCTGTATCTAATTCTGTATAACTCCACTCGCAACTTTTCAGTAGCTAGTAGAAAAATTATGCTCAAGTATTAAAATTTTATACACTTCGGGATGCAGGTTTTGTTTTTGTTTAATCTTCTTGTTAATAATTCTTTTGAGGACCATTCTTATTCTGTTTTCCTCTATTTGCATAAGCAGGATTCTATGAGTTTTGAACTGTGATGGCTTTCCCATATACATCAACATCAATAGTGCCTTCAGAACTGTCAGAGCAAAGAGGAGCCAATATATCAGATTCAAACACAAACATGTTTCAAGCTCCAACAAACCAGCCCAGCCGAGGCTCCTTTGACGGTCCTGTGGCTATCTTTTGGGATATTGAGAACTGCCCTGTCCCTAGTGATGTCCGTCCAGACGATGTAGCTGGTAATATCAGAATGGCTTTACAGGTGCATCCCGTAATTAAAGGAGCAGTTATGACGTTTTCTGCGTATGGGGACTTTAATGGTTTCCCTAGACGACTCCGTGAGGGATGCCAGAGAACTGGTGTTAGACTAATTGATGTTCCAAATGGAAGAAAGGATGCTGCTGACAAAGCTATCTTGGTTGATATGTTCCTGTTTGCCCTTGACAATCCTCCACCTTCTTCCATCATGCTCATCTCCGGGGATGTTGATTTTGCTCCAGCACTTCATATACTTGGGCAACGTGGATATATTATTATCTTGGTAATCCCATCCGGAGTTGGTGTTTCATCTGCTCTCAGCAATGCTGGTAAGTTCGTGTGGGACTGGCCTAGTGTGGCTCGTGGAGATGGCTTTGTGCCTTCTACAAAAGTTTTAATGCATCCTCGTGGGGGTCACACTGATATTTCTGGGTATCTTATGGGTTGCCATATCAATGATAATGTGGATATCCAAAATGAAGAAGAAGCTATCTTGTACAAGGGAATATCACAAAGCTATTACAACTTGAGAGATTTTTCAATAGTCTCACAATCACTATCTGAATTCAACAGTAGTTCCGTAATGGTGCCTTGCTGTCCTACTGCTTCAAGGTCACACAGTCTCCCGTCTGGTCTCGATGAAGTTTCTGCTGGGCCTACAACATCTGGTGATCAAAATGAATCTACTTGGTGGGTCCAGCCAGGGGACCTAAATGGTCTGAAGGGACAGCTTGTAAGATTGCTTGAGCTATCGGGAGGTTGCATGCCTCTTATGAAAGTTCCAACCGAGTATCAGAAAGTTTTTGGAAGGCCTCTTTATGTATCAGAGTATGGTGCATTCAAGCTCGTAAATCTGTTCAAGAAGCTGGGTGACACAATGGCTGTAGAGGGAAAAGGGAACAAGAGATTTGTCTACCTCCGGAACTGTAAAACGGGCACAAGTGCACCACCTTTGGTTTTGTTAAAGAGGGATAACAAGAAAGGGAAGGGGACTCAAGAAGAGTGCATGGATATTACTACAGGCAATGGCTCATCAGATGAGTTCTCAGAAGAGGAAAGAGTTGTTGTAGAAGAACACGATGAGAGGAGCCAAGGAAAGACCAATGCGAGAACATTAGGTGAATGTGGAATTGATGATCCTAGTCTGGAGAATTTCAAATATGAGCTGCAAGAGATTCTTGTCAGCTACTCTTGTCGGATTTTCTTGGGTTGCTTTGAGGGGGTCTACCAGCAGAGGTATAAAAAGACGCTGGACTATCGGAAGTTTGGAGTTAATCAGCTAGAGCAACTGTTTGAGAAGGTGACAGATGTGGTGGTGTTGCTTGAAGAGCCAGTTAGCAAGAGGAAGTTCCTTGCTGCAAGTGGTGGCTATAAAAATTAAGGTGGTTCGGTTGCTGTTTCTAGTAATTTTCCCATGCTTTTTAGGTACGCACACCGCAGCCCAGCGTCTCTCCCTCTCCTTTTTGAATATTTACATTTTTTTAGTTACAAATTTCATAAAGGGGACAAACAAAATGACCGATGAGGCTGGGAAGCACCTTTTATTTTTTGTTGTGTTAAATGTGTCCTGCATGGATGGGAAGCTAATATCGAAATTCCCATGCACGATTCATGCCTGGTCATTCGCAACTGATGATAAACTGCTAATGGGAGATGTTGATGTAAATTTACTTGTTTTTTGCTTTTGTGCTTGATTATACTGAAACTGAAATTAGCTTGACCTGCATAATGTGGAAGGATTCTCAACTCATCAATAAATGTTTTATGTTAAAGAATGTTGCTTATTTTTTTCGTTCCTTGGTTGATAAGTAATCATATTATGAGAATGGTACCGATTCCTTGTAAGTTTTAACATGTTGGTACGAACTACTTATGGGTCCAACTCGGTTTAGTCTGGTTCCTCGGTTCACCAGCTTTGATGCACACCCCTAGTTTCGTCGTCTGCTGAACCCTTGCATACCTCTTTCCATATGGCATGGCCAAGACTATAATTAAGGTTGGTTTACTTGACTGAAGATAGGTGGCTTATTAGAAGAACGGGTGAACTCAGTGATTTCCACCGTAGAGAAATTCAAGTACCTTCAATCGTTGTCGCTGGGAAAATCATTTCCAGCAAGCACGCGACTTTCAAAACTTGTGCATCTTCTCAAGCTTATTTTTGCCGGGAAGTCAAGTTAGAGAGTCTACCGGATCCACTGCACTTCCCGCCAAACTCGGTATGTTTCCAAACTTGAAGCTTTTGTTGGGATCCGAATCGTACGCAGACAAGAAACCTGTTTGCCTCTCCTCATTAGGGTTTCCTGAACTGGAAGTCCTATAATTCAAAGGTATAAAGTTGGAGGAATTGATTGTTGTATGGAGGGGAATCAGAGAATGACTTTCGTGGGTTGCTTGTGTTGCCGGAATTATCGATTTTGCGGAGGATATTTGCGTGTTGTTTCTGGTTTGCTATCCTTCTACTTTTGGGCCACATTTTTATTTGCTTGGATTGAAGATTTGAAATGTGATTGTGCTTTGTTGCTTGTATTGTTGTTGTTTGTTTAAACTTGGCCCTCTTTTTCCTGATAAAAAGTTGTTCTAGTGCTTTTTCCCTAATGGTAAGGAGACTCCTTGATACTAGATTGATGAAGTTTAGTGTTCACACATGAAAGTTTTAAATTAATATCGAACTTGCCATTCCAGTGATTCAAGTCTAAAACTTTTCATTTACAAGTAAAGATTGACAGAGTTGAGCAACTGCGACACGATGTGCTGCGTAATCGATCAATTTTCACATCACAGGAAAGTTTGAACGCGAACGAACATACTATATCTAATTACACTATCCGCTTTGCCATCACCAATTAACTTGAATCAATGTGGAACCATATATACACACATAGGCCCTTAAGGAAAGAGATTTCCATTTTTTTGAAAAACAAAATAGAGATTAGTTGTGGGACTCACACAACATCGAACTTCAACAATCTGAACTGTTTGTTTTGTAAGTCTTGAATCATACATCATCCTTACAAAAATTCAATTCAATCCAAAACCATTTTTCTATTTAATTATCACAATGAAATTTCAATGTTTCTTAGAGAACAAAGTGTTAGTCAATTTCTTTTAACTCAATTAGATGCCTCAAATATTTCCGATTTGTCTAATATTTTGCAGCCTCAAATATTTCCGATTTGTCTAATATTTTGCAAGGATGATCTATAAGATGCAACTTGAAAAGTAGACTGTTCGGATCGTTAAAGTCCAATGCGGTGTGGGCCTAATGACTAATCCTCATTTCCTTAAAGGTCTCTATGTACACAAGGAAAAGAAAGACGTTTCTTGTACGTAGGAAAATGGTCCATACCTAATTAATGTTGTTGCAAAGTTGTCCAAGTCTTTAACAACAGTACAAGCAAAAGGATATATATTCATATGCTTCCCCAAAACTTCTAACAAGCAAAAGACATAAGCCTGCAACAATACTGCCCTCACAATTTGGTTTGGCCTTTTGGCTCATACTGGTAAACACCTTGAAGCTGTTTGATGAGTTTTTCGAAACGTTGAGCTCAAGAAATACTGAACGCACCTCAATCCGTGGAACAGAGTCTCGAATCAATGAAGTCTTCAAATGGAAAGAATATTCGGAGGGGATTGTGGCGAGCCATTTTCAAGCAAGAAGCTTCTACTACAATAAGACCTGGATGTGCTCGAAGAAGAAGCTAGATACCTCCCGTCCCCACTGTGAAAAATCATGTCAGTTCTACGCATCTTCCCTTTACTAGTCCTTCCTCTTCCTTCCGTCTCTTCGTACTCTTCATCTTCCACGGCTGCTAGGAACCCACTATGCATTGGGTCCGAACTCTCGTACAAAAGCCTAAGCACCTGTTTGATTGAAGGCCTATCGCGGCCTTCTTTCTGGGTGCACCATCTCACGATAGACACAATCGTTTGGAGCTGATCCAAATCAAATGAATCTCGTATGCTGGGATCCACCAGATCAGGTAAGCTTAATTCAGATTCCATGCACTTTTGTGACCATTCTACCAAATTCCTGTTGTCTTGTATTGCTCGCCTTGCAGTTACTAGCTCCAACAGTAGCACACCATAGCTGTATACATCACTTTTCTCCGTCAGCTCTTGGGTAACCACGTACTCCGGATCCATATAACCTGAAGCCATCCATTCAACATGTTGTAGGTTTTTAGCAAAAAGAAACTATACCTTCATATGTCAGTCTATCAATATGTTTCTCTAACCTGGAGTTCCCCGGATATCCGTATTTACCGGTTCAAAGCAAATAGAACCATCTTTTGAAGCCTGTGCAAGGCCAAAATCTGCAACCTGGAAAGAAACGTAGAGAGATTTCTTTCAAGAGTTTAAAAGAGTTCTTGGCATGCATTCCCTGCCACTGAAGGAATACCATAAAACTTATAAAAGTAATCTTCCTCCTTGAATGCATTCGATTTAAAGAGGAATAAAAAGCTTAATCACATATGAGAGGGGTTAATGTCTTTCTTCGTTAAGTTGTTTTGAGAATGAAGAGATTCCACTCGAGTATCAAAAGCAACATCTGCATCCAGCCATATATTCTACCTTGGCAACAAAATTATCATCCAGTAAGATATTGCTGGACTTAATATCTCTATGGCAAAGAGGAGGATCACAATAGAAATGGAGATACTCCTGCACGTAAGAACAAATTAGAAGCAAATCAATTTCATGAACCAACACAAGCCAGTAAAAAGATGACTATAAGCCTGCTGTTTACCAGAGCGTTAGCTACGTCAATGGCAATTTGGATTCTAGTCCGCCAACTTAGAGGAGTCCTATTTGGAGCTGCATAAAGATTAGAATTAACATAATCGGAATACGTGGCCTTAAAAGAATATGGCTTTCGAAACAAAATAAGAGAAGGACTTTATGCTGTCCTCCACGGCTTTTGAACTCCTGAATATACCAAAGGTAAAAATCACCATACTAAAGTGGGATTCCACCAAAATTCAGAAACTTGTGTTGTTAGATAGTCATAACTCTGCACGAGCGCAAGTGTGTGTGACAGTGCAACAGAGAGGGAGAGAGACAAAAGGATGAAACAATTGACTTAAACGCAATGAAAAAAAACACCATAAAGTCGCCCCCTTCCATAATCCAGTTTTAGAACACTATTCTCAGCAGAAGGGAATTCAAGAGATGGAGTAACATACAGTGAAGATGGTCCTTCAAGCTACCATTTTCCATGTATTCATACATGAGAAACCTGCCATGGAACACGTAAAGCATTTGGCCAGGTATATAAGGGCCACAAACATACAGAAACATACATAAATTAACTACCTCTCACGCTTCTCGCTGCAAAAGCCCCTCAGAGCAACAAGATGACGATGATGCAATCTGGCTAGAAGCACTATCTCTCTGCAGAACTCATGTTCTCCCTGCTCTGACACTTTGTTCATTCGCTTAACTGCTATCACTAAACCATCACTAAAGTGAGCTTTGTACACAGTTCCAAATCCCCCTTGTCCAATAATTGTGTTGAAGTTTTCAGTCGCCTTCTTTATCTCCTTGTAGCTGAATTTCCGAAACATAGATGAAGGACCTGCACTTAAATACCATCTCAGATGGGACCCCCAACAAAATGTTTCGCTCATGAATACAAGTCATCAAGAAAACAAATTACAAGAAAAATAAGACAGATAATTATACCTTCCTGAAATTTCCTCATACGATGAGGTGAGTGAAAGGATTTTGACGATTTTTTATCTATACTCTCAGAATCCAGTAACTCTCTGTTTTTCTTACGAATGAGAACCATCAAGACTAAAAGCATCATTACAGCGACAGCTGTTACTGCAATGCCAATACCTGGAACCAATGTAAGGTGGTAGGAATGATGTGTTTCATTTTGGGGTGGACCCAACAAGTGTTGCCTTGGGCTAGCAGCCACAAAAGGACTTGGAGAAGCCTTCGGGGTGGAGGATGGCGATGGCTCTGAAACTAGAAACACAATTTCAACATAGAGAAAAAAAATTTACCTGTTTGGATCAAGAAAATATATGGACCACGAACCCCATTTATAAAGATTACACAAACATGAATAGTTGAACCCAGATCTTCTGCTTTTAAAATTACTTATTCGTAAGAAAAATAGTATATTGTACATTATAAAGGTCTATGTGATAGATAGAAACAAATAATGATCACTTCTCACAACATGTTTCAGGAAAAATGACATAATGTTAACTATCCTCATACCAAGCTTGCCCTCAAAGCATTTCAAAATACATTCAAGCTGCTCCTAACAACCAACCTTTCCACCGAAAAAAAAGGTAAATAAAACATCAATGACAGACAGTGGCAAGTATTCATATTATTTGAAGAGGCCTTCTATTACCTCACCAAACCTGGATCCAAAAATTAGTTCACTATTCTAGTTTACCAAATATACAATATACCCTTGTTTGTTTGTACTAATAGCATAAAATTATTTATTTAATACACGAAGCATGACATTGATCGCAACAAAAAAAACAAAAAAAAAAAATTAGAAATTGGTGTTTTTAAAAATAGAATAGTTTTTAAGAAAACACTAAATACTAAACAAAACGGTAACACAGAGTTTTATAATACAGTTGAAATCTAGCACATGGTATTTGTCACATTCTGTTTCAGTATAAACCAAAATCTCCTCCACAGCCAGAACTGTCCGTACCTGGTAGGATATTGTTGAGCCCCTGGATTTGAAAGAAACAGCTTGCCATGTCAATAGCTGAAGCATCATCAACTTGGCTTGCCAATGCAGCAAAAGTTGCATCACGGCAGGTACTCAAAGTTATATTATCTTCTGTTCCTAATAGACGATGAAGATATACGATGCCAGAATTTAAACACTTCTTGCATTTAGTTTCCTCTGAAAGTGGTACTTTGCAATTTGCCATGACATCAATGAACTTTGGAGACTGCAGCATTTGTGTGACAGTTGTTCGACCCTTACACTCATAATTTACTGGAATTTTTGTCCCAAACCCACAGAAAGCTGTTGCATTTCTGGGAACTCCATACAGTACTAAGGTTTGTGATATTGAATGGAGGCATATGTCAGATAAATTTGAAGGAACGCCCAAGTTGCTGGTCACATTTGCATACTGAGCAATAGAAACTGCAATGAAAGCATTTATATAGCGGCAACACTTTCCTCTGTCTTCTTTATTAGAGCACAAAGAGGCTGCCTGAGTAACGTTTGATCCACTCAAATTTAAGGGGCATTCTGCAAAAGTATATACTATGGTCATATTTCATTTAAAATTCATCACAACAAGGGACATCAGACTGTTTGACCAGAACCGATAAGTACTGATAATCTCTACACTGGATTGAAACTGTCTGTAATGGGCAAACATATAATAGCCTTGGAAAGGATATGTATGATTATAACAGAAACTCCAAGAATTAACAAACACTGCATCTGTTGGTGATGTCCAATGTATTAACAGACAGTATTTTAGACTCCGTGCAGGGTCCAGGACTTATCAGTGTTGGATCTCAAAACGTATGTTGTCTTATGTATCTTAACCCCGTTATTATTCTTAAGACAACAATTAGCTCCCAATTAAGATAAGAACTAAGCACATTAGGCACTGTCCGAAATGATTATCACTCAGCAGTACTCTATCCCTGAATGAAGATGCATTTGCTTGGAGTAACCTAAAAAGGTCAATGAACTGCTAGTGTGATAAAGAACATAGACCAAGACAGATTTCAAATCTATTATCTTTGACTTCTGCGAGTATTCCATTTACCCGATGCTCTGTTGTGCACACCATGTTGGCAAAGGATGCAGCACCAATGCAAAGCACATGTGACTCTTCACAACATCAACAATTGTTTTCTATATAGCTTTTATGAAGGACAAGAGTATAAGATACATGCAAGGCCTGCTCCAATCTATTCAAATTATACCAACAAATTTATTACATTACACCCAAAAAAGGCTATAATTTGCAACGAGAAGATAAAAAATTTACACTGAAAATGTTGGATTTCACCAGAACACACAGATTGTTAATACTACAAAAACCCAGTAGCCAAATTGAGCTCAAAATTGTAAAACACGTGCCAATAACATGTATTGATAACATATAGTAACCCCATTAAAAATCACAGCAAACAATTTGTATTCTTTCTTAAAAAGGGAAATAAAAGGTAAAAACTGAACTCGCGGGTGTCTTAAAATTAAAAATTCAACAAAAAAAAGTTAAAAACTTGAATTTTCAATACGACCCATCCCCAGAATTAATACATAATAACCTACAATAGGGTCGCTGTAAGTGAAAGTGCCCAAAACATGAATTACAATTAGAACAAAAAAAATGAAGAAAATAATATTTAAATAAACAAACATAAATGCAGGCTCTTCAGTCACACAATACAGAACAAAACTAAGCAAAACCAGAGATTCATAAAAATTTTAAAATTTTTTTTTATAAACCCCAGAAATTGTACTGACCTGCCATTATTTGAGGGAGGAGCTGCATTCCCAGAAATGCAAGAAAACCCAGAAGAAATCCAGGTCCGTACGCAGCCATGGTCGAAGTCAAGAGGGAAACTTCCTCTCACTCACCCACCAGAGAGAGAGGGAACTCAAAAGTGGGGTAGAAGAAGAAATAAATGGGGTTTGTGTAGAGAACCAGCGCCTATGTGCGCTGCTATGTTCTTAACACATTTGTCTGTGAGAATGTGTGTTCGACATGTGAGAGAGAGGGTTTTGACTGTGGAGTTGACTAGAGCGGACCCACCACACTCCCAAGAGATCAAGATTACTTATTTCATGTAAATTTTTAGAGATTTCAATGTGGATTAGGATTCTTTCCCCTTCTCTTTACATTCCCTCTCATCATTTTCTCTCACATTCTCTATTTTATCTTTCTTTCTTTTTTTTTTATAAAAAATTAATATAAGATGTCAATGTAAGATCCCAATGGGTGACCCACTAGGAGTGCTCTCGCTTTCTACTCGTTTAACTTCGGAGTTCTAATGGAACTCGAAGCCAGTGAGCTTCTAAAAGGTCTCGTGCTAGGTAGGGATGAGAATATACATATAAGGATCACTTCCTTGGGTGATGTGGGATCTCACACAAATGCACTTATTCAGTTTACATAATCTAATTTTTCAACAAATTCAAACCGAAAAAGAAGTCCCTACCCAGTATGCCAAATTCCAAACAATTTTCTATTGTTACATTGTTACTTATTACATTCAATAAATGAATGAATGGTTGGATTACAGAGACAACATCTTACAACTAGGAAAAATACTAGAGTGAAGAGGATAGTAATTTTCGTATACGCGCCTAGGCGGACGAA
>JAOTRO020000005.1:1804334-1815044 GCA_028566515.2 Pyracantha coccinea | reverse complement strand
ACAAAAAAAAAGTATTTGGATTATTTTCCCTTCCTTTGTGTTGGCCTATAACCTTCTATCAGATTAATGAAATTAACTTTTCAAACCCAAAAAAAAAATGACTGTCCACCCATGTTTTAGAATTAAAAGCTTGTTTTTGAATAGCTGATTTCGCTTTTCTGGAGTAGGATTCCCTCCTCTCTTAACTTCTCTCTACCCTTCTCTCTCTATCCCTTCTCTCATACTTGAACGGTTACGATTAAGCCATGTCAACATCTTATATTGATTTTTTATAGACACAATAGACAAAAAATAAAGTGTAAGAGGAGGGGAGAGAAGGAGATAGATTCTACTTTTCCATCCGCCTTTTTGGAAATAAGCGCCATTTTTTTAGTTACCAAACATATTTTTTGGCCCTAAATAAACGAAGTATAATGTGTTACTCACGCCACACGTAAAAAGCTACAGTTGCATGCAGCAAAAACCTAAGAGTATGGATGGATGGTAGCTTCTCCTTCCTTCTTTGGTTATGTTGACTAAGTTAGAGGAAAAAAGAGGAAAAAAGAGGAAAAAAGGAAAAACCAGGAGAAACAGTAGAATTAGGTTACTTTACCTCACTGACATGGCCATCCAATATGATATGGGCATTTGTGCTATCCACGTTCATTTTTACTTCTCACACACTCTTTTCAATTTTTGATCATTGTATTGAATGAATTGAGAAAATCAATGAAAAAAATTAATAAGGGTATGTGAGAAGTGAAAGTGAGTGTATAAATAGCATTAGAGTGTGTTTGGTTTTCTTGTCGAATCTAATTATTTTGTGTTTGGTTTTCTTATCATTTTTTTTT
Organism: Pyracantha coccinea; assembly: GCA_028566515.2. NCBI lineage: Eukaryota > Viridiplantae > Streptophyta > Magnoliopsida > Rosales > Rosaceae > Pyracantha > Pyracantha coccinea. The sequence continues at coordinate 1,814,214 of JAOTRO020000005.1, read as the reverse complement.
TTTTTTTGGAGAACAAGATAATGCATTATCTGGGCAAAGATGCCAAAGCTTACAAGAAAGCCTACCAGAGGCAAACAAGCCAGCTACGGTAAAATAGAGAAGAGTAGTGCAAGAAGGTGCATACGACACCTCATCAAATGCTACAAGCGTCACTCCTTGCACTACCAACTAAAAAAAAAACTTAAGAATGACAAGGAAGACCATCATTACACAAAAGCATGCACAAGGGAAGATGGGGGTCGGTTGACCCAAACATAATCACATACTTCCCTACTTTGACGTGACGCCAAAATGTCCGCCAATCCTTTGCTCTTAGCTAAAATTGGGAAAGCTTCCCAACTGCCCATCGAAGCCAGATCCCGAAGACAAGAAATTGAATTCGAGGAATCAAACTCAACGATGATAACATTACACCCCAAACGCCACCCCAGCTTACATCCTTGCAATATTGCCATCGCTTCCACCATAGCCACACTAGAAGCACATATCTTATATCTGCATGCAGCCACAAACCTACCCTAATCATCCCGAGCCACCGCACCCACAAAGCCTGCACCCCCATTTAAATTCCAGCTTGCGTCCACATTTATTTTGATAAAACCCGAGCATGGAGGAAACCATCGAACGTCATTTCCCAGATCGAGATTACTGACCAGGGGCCTAATGATCGAAACCCGATTGGCCTCAATGAACATACCCATCGAATGAGAGATAGCAGCGACAACCTACCCCAGGTAAATCATTTGTTGCTTGAAAATAAAGTTGCATCTTGACTTCCATATATGCCAACAAGTGACTGTAATATATGAAAGCAATTTATTTTGAAAACTAAACATTGTCAAATTGAATACCAAACAGAAAGCGGTGTTTTCCAAAATAAGTTTCACATCAGATTTTAACATGACAAGGTATATTAAACTCTTTCACATAAAAATCAACTAGTATTTGGTATAAAATCGAAAAAGAAGTAGCAGTGAAAGACAAATAATTGATTCTTTCTGTGTATTTGGAATTTGGTGCATATGGAAGTTACTGAATGAAGAGATAAGGCCACAAGAGAGAAACTAAAGATCAGGTTTTTTTTGGGCATGCAGCAAACCTCCTCCTTCTGATCGGACAATTTTGATGCGCTCCGGCAGCATCATTTGTGCCAGTTGGACTGGTTCTCATGGATTGTAATGAACATTGGATCGAGGCAGCGCCAGGTTCTCAATGAGAAATGTTTTAAATGTTATCATCATACAGATATTTGGGATTAAAAATTTACGTGTTATAATATGAATGAATAACATGATTATTGATACATTATGGACTTGATCCGGTAGCATAACATAATGGATTAGTACTAGTTGTACACACTGAAAAACTTAATGTGGTTAAGGTTAAAAAATCATAAACAAAATAATTTCCATAACCATTTTCTTTTTATGCACATTCCTGTTTATTTCTGCCCCTTAATTCTACTTTAATTTATTCAATTTGAAAGATTATAATTATCCGCTACGTATGTGAGCACAAATTGGCGCACAAAAATCACTTGTAAGAAACTACATTCGTGATGATATTTCTAGTTCCAAACTCAAGCCTTCTCGCCTTCCCAACCAGACCATAATTCATCCAAAGATGTTTCCCTCCTCTTCAGACAACCACAGCTCCAAAGGAGCACCATATTTCCAAACTCAATGAATCACAGAGAGAGAGAGAGAGAGAGAGAGACAGAACCCATCTCTGAAACTCAAATTCAACAAATCAGCTGATCGAATCGACAATTTGGTTAACCATAAACGAGAACAAAATATGAGATTGCGGCGGCGGCGACAATCGAATATGATCATGCGTTGAAGTTCAGTAAAATCAATGCATATGACAAGTAACAATGAATATGAAACAGTCAATCTTCCAATTCAGCAAAGGCTTCATAAATCCAGAAACATTATTCAAATACATTCATTATTCTCATAGTGATTAAAAAAAAAAAAAAAAGAAATAAAACAGTGCCCTTGGCCAGCTGATATATAAATCCCTTCATGACCCACGCAGCAAAGTTTCTTCTTTTTATTTTTTTCCAGTGACGGCTGCTCTTTCCGCTTTTTATGGAACCATGCAGTTCATGCACAAATAAAGTTAGTTTCAGACAAGGAGGGAGGACTAGATTCTCCCCCAACTTTCGGGTTTAATGATACAGCAGCAAGAAAATCAAATTTCAGGCTTGGACATCAATGGTTTTCCCTTTCAAGTAAGCAGGGCTGTTGTTTTACAAATTGGGCACAGATTCTTCTGCATTAGCCATTGTTTGATGCAACTGGTGTGGAAGTCGTGCCCACAATCTAGTGTGCCAATATCATCCTCATCCGCATATACCTCCTGCCATGATAAGGATTCAAACAAGGTAACAAGAATAAATAAATCAGCTGCTTGAAGTAAGCAAAAGCAACTAGCTGTGTTCTTGTGTGGATAGAGATAGTCACATAGCTCATACCTGACAGACACAGCACGGTTCCATATCTGCTAGGGATTCTTCTGAAATAGCAAGAAATTTTCGCTGTTTCATGCACTTCATAATAGTCTCCTCACTCAGTCCAGTGCTAACATCTCCTATACGTTCCCCCAATGCCAGCAGTTCCTATTGTCCAAAAGTACTGTTATTAGAACTGCTCTGAAACAAAGAAAAAAAAAACCTATGGAAAAATACTTGCCCCCGTTTTACCTCGTAAGACATGTTATCAACATCAAGGCGCATGTCTCTGTGCCTGTCATGCATCTCAGCCATGCCATGATATATGAATGGGTCAAAGAGCATATAATCCTGACATCACCACATGAATCTTGATTGTCAACTAAAGGTAATCTGCTGTATTCAGCAACAAGACAAGCTCCTTTCCCATTGTTCAACAAAAGCATTTAACCGTAGATACTAACAGAAAGAACAATCAAGCCTGTACCTACTCATAAACATACCGAGATGCTTGCAGCTTAATTATGCTGCTCTTACAATCGTAAGTTCCATCTTTCTCCCCAACTCTATAATGTTTTCCCCCATACCATTTAATCCACCCCATCACATTATAGTCCACTGCATGGAGTTTGCAGATGACTGATTATCCAGATATTTTATATTCTTACTCAAGAAAAAATCCTAATGTTACGCTGATGCACAAAAGACCAATGTCCAATGTGCCGCACCAAAAAAAATGAGGGCGTTGAACAGTAGAATAATTAGTATGCCATGCTGCTTTCTTCTAAAGACATAATTCTGCTACGTTTGGATGTTAACCTGGTAAAGCAGACAGATCTATTGCAAACGGGCAAATATGATAAACTGACCATCTTCACAACATATCAGAAGGTTGTTTAGGTAGAAATTGTTGTAGTAAATTCATTTCTAACGGGCTTTTTTCATGTCACAGCTAGTGTACCCATTACTCAAGCTGGTTTGTATACACGGTGGCAGCTAAACTGTTACCAGATTTGGCCACAGAAATGGCACAAACAAAGCTCAGTGTCTTCTATGGCATTCCAATGTACTTATGGAGAATGAAAAATCTAATTTTAAATCAATCATAAAATATGACTGCTGCTGCATCCAAGACATCTAACCTTGCACCTCCATGTTTTCGTACTTGTCAGAAGAAAATGACTATCAGCCTAAGCCAGCTACTAAAACAGCCTTTTCAATTGCAACAAAACATATAAACTCAAAGTTAAAGCAAACAGAAATTAATGTAGAGGTCAATAGCAAACCTCGACGCGTAAGTTCTCACCCCTACGCATAGCATTCAAAACTTGACGAATCTGGTACACGAGAAAATTATAATTGTTAGTTCCAGAGGGAATGATTCTTTTGCAAAATCTAGTGGATATAGAAGAACAAAACTTGAAACACTAATGCCATCGAAGCACCAGTCAGAGGCAAGAACCATTCAGTGGTATCCAAAATAAATCCACTCAACCCCATGTCCAACCATAAAACTGATCCTTAACATGCAAAAATACCAAAACAGTAAAGAATAGTTTAATTTTCCCAGTCAGAGGCCAAAGATAAGTACAATCTGCTTTAATGTAGCAGTACAAATAAGAATTAGCTCCATAAACACATAAAATGTTATTTTATCATTAAAGCCACCATTTAGTACCTACTCAATGCAATACATATTCACTCTGGGAGTTTCACCTTACTTTAAAGATAGTACTCATAAGAAAAAGAGAGAAGCCGTTATCACCCCTATTTATTTACCCAGCCACCTTGTTTTGCCACCCCCACAAAATTTTGTACACTATTTTTTTTTAACTAAATTACCCATTATTCCTACAATATCTCTAACTTAGCAACTCAACTACCCACCATATAAACACTCTTTGTAACCTTCAAACTTTATCTTGATAGCAGATGACATTGCCTGCCTTTAGCCAAAAAAAAGGCCACTGTGTGCTGGCTTCTTCTTGTAAATGGTTTCCTTTAAAGTAATTTTGTGAAATGCTAAATTTGTAATAAAAAGTTACGGGGTGGGTGAAGTAGATTGGGAGGTTGAAATAGAGCTCCTCAAAAGAAAAGGGACCACTTTCACGGCAGAAGTATCCTATTTAGGAAACACAAATTGAAAAGTGGAAACTTAATACCTTTATTGTCCATCAACAACTGTGGAGAATATGTACCATATTATAATGAGAAATTTTTGCGTGAATACTCTTATTCAAGTTTAGCATGCAAAAAATTTATGGGGCGAAAGATTTCAGTAACTAAGAGACATTTCAAAAAGATGATATTCAGACTCTGAAATCTGAAAATCCAAATGACGAAAGCAACTGAGAAAAGCCATTGCAAAATTAATTCCAAAAATGTAATATCCATGAAATACACCCTCCAAAGAGTACACGTACGATGAGAGTGTACTTGAAAAGCAGGAAGAAGAAATAAAAACACAAACCTCAGATATAAGTCGGCGCCTCCCTTCGATGTCGGCTGCTAATACCCGCAGTTGCGGGGGCATATTAAGAGCATCATCACCTTGTCTGTCCAGCAAGAATGCTGACCTAGGATGTGGTAGATGACGACCCTGGTTATTAGATCCAGAAGAACTTCCTGAATCTTGTGAGGAAGCAGGTCCTGAAGGTACTGGGTTATAATGACTATGACCTCCGGGTTGAGAATCAACAGAAGGAAACAAAGACCAATCTATTGTTCTTTGATGATTTTCGGTAGGAGGGTTATTGGCATGGATCAATGCAGGAGTAGGCACAAAATGAATGGCCAAACTGGAGCCAATTGTTGAAGAGGAAGGAGCACCTACAGAAGTGCTTAATTCTCCAGGGGCCAGACTCCAAATTGTGGAATCCTGTGCTGAATTTCTCACATCAGTAGCAGTTGCAAACGTCGAATGCTCCACATTGTTTCTGGGAATGCTTCTTAAGTTTGATTCTTCTCTTAACTCAGCACCTCTATATCCAGACATAAGAGAACTTGATAAGCTGCCCACTCTTGAACTGGAAGCACCAGTCCAAGGAAAAGGAAGCATGTTTCCTGACGAACCACTCATATGCATAGCAGGAAACTGGCTTTGGGGACCACCCGAATTTGTTGTAGCTGCAGTTGTTGATCTCCCTTGTGATGATAAGTTGGATGGAGCAGATTCTTGCTGAGGCCCAGGACAACGCCCCCTACAAAAAATTTCCTGCAGTGAGCTTGCTCCATTTCCTGTTGCACCTAATGAAGGAAAGGTATCAGATGTCCCAAGTCTCAAACCAACCCTGGTTCTTAAGTTTTGTTCTGAAGGACCACCACTAGGAGAACTACGCAAGGGTGTAGATAGACTTAAATTACTAGAAGGACTGTAATGAGCAGGACCAGTATTCCATGCACTAGTTTCAGCTTGTGGGAGGGAGCTAGAACTTCCACCAGAATAACCCTGGCCTGAAGTACCCTCAAGGGCCTTTCGCTTGCATGATAAGCCCCAAGTTCCAAAAGAAGAACCTGGGTTACCATCATTTTCCTCAACCAGAAAATCAGTGTGTCTGGATGAAGTCCCAACAATATCAGGCGAAACACAGCCAGAAGATGTCTGTTCTGTTTCTAACCCACCTGACATATCAGCTTCCATGCCAGGCGCACTATTACCACTATTTCCCACATATGCAGAATTTATATTTGCATTTTGAGAGCCCTGAGAAAAAGAAGGCCCGCCTTGAAACTGATTGCCACTTTGTCCAATACGAGCTCTCCCAGGAAAAAGGATATTTTGTTCAACTCGTCTTTCTTCTGAACTTTGACCAATAACAGGACAAGCACTATACGGAGATGACCAACCTTCTTCCATTTTCATCCCATCATTGTCCACTGGGTTTTGTAGATTCAATCTCGAGCTAGGTTCACCTGAACCACTCAAGTTCTGGGTGTCATTACTAGAGGCATTTAAACACGGAATCTCACCAGATGTCATCATATAACTTGACAACCGGTTTTCAACAGGATTTAGCATATTATTTAAAGAAGTCTGCTGATCCATACTAGTGCTGTTGGAGAGAGATCCAAGCCCAACATCTGTGATTTCAAGGAAAGTATCAATACCACTCCCTTGACCTTGCATTAGTGTCAACAAATGCCCGACTCAGAAGACACTATAAGGTATTCACATGTGGTTCAGATAAAACACTTGTGTGAAAGAACTGGAATATCAACGCAATGCTGGTACCCTGAATGTAACAAAACAAAATTTTAAACATTAGTTCAAATCCATTTTAAAATAATATAGCAAGAGATAAAATAGGATTCAGATTTACTAATGGAAATAAGATGATATAAAATCAATTCTTTGCATTATCTGCATGCCTTCAACTGAAAACCTTGACCCTGGAAACTGATATAATAATAATAAAACATCAATATGATGGATAAAATGAGAAGGTGCATGAAACAATGGTTCTGAGACTAGTGACATGCAGATTGGTCATTCAGGAAGAAGTAAGCTCACGATTAGCAGAGCAATTACAGCAAAATACACCTCAAATGAAACAGTATGAGGAGTTTAACAAGGGAGGGGAATGATAAACAAACGTAGGACAAAGTAAGAATAGAAAGAAATTTAGAACACAGAGAACAGTCAACTTATTCTCAATCAATAATCTTAATTAATTTATATGCCAGAAATCTAACCCTCTTACAAAATAGCATCTTAAATATCTAAAATATCATAAACCCTTATATAACTAGTACTATAATTTACAAGTAAAAGCCAGTTGACCATCAATTCTAATCCACATTAGTAACTTGGTAGAAACTAAACAAGCAGACTTGGAACACTGATAAACTTATCCCTTGATATGGTCAAGGATGTCATAAACTATAAGTTTTGTCTAAGAACTCTCAGCCTAGTTTACCTCCGATATGTGAACTTTTACTCAGTAGTTTAATCTTGTGATTCTTACACAATCAAGTGTGAATTTTTTAAGCAAACCGTATTAATGTGCTCAAGTCAATTCAGTTTTGCACCAAAATAAAGTTGAACTGGGTCTGGTTGACCATAAAAGGATAACCACCTCCATTTTGTCTATCAGACCAAGAATCGCGTACCCCACCTTCTCTCAAGCTTACTCAGGCAGACTTAATTAATGAAAAGAATTGGTTGGAGCAGGTTAGAATCTGGTTGAACTCAATAAGACTAAGTCAGCCTCAATTTGTAATCTGGTCACACCCTAGCGAAACTGATCACTCAACTGCAGCTTGGGGGGAATCAGGCGAGCTGAATTAACTTCCTCTATTTGATCAAAAAGACTAAATCAAATGAACTTAACTTAATTCCTAAACACTCTAGCTTATGTCTAACCAATAATGAAAATCTTATTCCATCATCATTAGACTCACTCAGACCATTAATCGATCTAAGATTATCAATGCCTCTCCAAACCCAAATCTACAAAAGGTTCTAATTACTTTATCCAACTCCGTCGTAATTAAGATACTTGTGCATGTTAAATTGACCTCCTTTTTTTATTGCTCAACACAGGAAAAGCAAGATGAGAAAAAAAATCCTTATATACAGGAGAGTTTCAGATCACCACACACTACTTTCACACTGTCAATTGCATCCCTACACTCAAATGGTATCTCTATTCAACTACACTCAACTATTTATATCAAATTATGCAATGACAGGTATTAACTTCGATGCACCATATAAACCAAAGTGGTGCGCACAACTTTAAGAACAATTGTTACCACTACAACGAACATTGATTTTCCAGTGATTCAGGGTATTTTGTATACCCAATGGAAGGTTAACACGACAGCATAAAGAAACAAGAGTAAGGCAATTTGGTAGCCAAAATGAGATACAGAATCATAAATCAAATACCACAAAGGTTTAAGCTTTAGCAAAACAAAATAAATATAAAATAAAATCAAAATCCACCACAGAATCAAGAACACATAAGCCTTGAGTTAAAATTCAAGAACTGATATTATAGCAATCAATCAAATGTTTAAAGCAACAATGCAAACAGCGTTAAACATCAGTAATGGTAAATGCTGCTAATGCAAAACCTCCAACCCATGATATGCCTAGCAAAGTAATTGATCGGCTCACAAAACCCAATAATAAAAATTGCAAATGAGAAACTTGGGATAAATCGCCCAACCCATTTCTTCAACTGGGTTCGAATTTCAGCATACCCAACCCAGGATCTTTGCAATTCTCGCCAAAAAAGCGGACCAAATTGATTTCTTTTCAAATGATTCGACCCAACCCCGGAAAACAAACCAAACCCAGAACGCACAATTAGCAACTAAAATCATGGTCATTTGGGTCGGTTCCGATCCTCCTAATTCTCTCCAATTCGGAAGAAATGAAAACCACAGAAACAAATTTAAAAAAAAAAAAATTGAATAAAAAATGGAAGACGATAATCCAAGGAATTAATGGTGGGAAAGAATGAGGAAGAACTACCGGAGGAGATACTGGGGAGGATGAGAGATCACAGATGGAAGGCAGGATCAAATGGTATGGTGAGAAAACGTCTCCTACTCTCTCTTTTCTGTGTGTTCTGAGTCCACCTCAAATTTCTTCTTCCTTCATATACCGGTTTATATTATAATATAAAATTAATTTACTGTGACAGAGATAACCGAAATACGACAAACAAAGCCCAGCCGATGAGAGAGATGGAGAGAGAATGATTAGGGGGAGAGATTAGGGAGAGAGTTTAAGGAGAGAATGTGTTTTTAAAATGATTGAAAGCGTTTATAGATAAAATGTTTTTGGAACAATTGTTAGTAAAAATGCAAGTAAATCTTGAAAAAATACTTAAAGTGCTTTATGGAAGCACATAACTGGTGCTTATGGCATAAAGCACTTCAAGTACTTTTGGAATCCAAAAATATTTTCTCTAAAAGTCATTCGGTCATTTTAAAAGTACATTTAAACAGCCCAAAGAGATTAGAGAGAGAGTAATGTATCAGAGAGAGAAAAAGAATGATGTAATTAAATAGGGAGATGTTAGGAGACTTTTGATTTAAAGTGTGTATATATATATATATTCGATAATGGTAGAGAGACTAAATTTTGTAAATTAAATAACATGCAAAATGAGACACTTAGTACTACAGTCTAATGGTATTCCTCTTCACTTATAAGTGAGAAGTCTTAGGTTTGATTTTCACCAAATGCGAATTTGAATCATATTATTGCTACCTCATTGTGAGGCTAAACCACTCCCTCCTTGACACACCCCGACCTAAATCGAGGCGTGCTGGCCATCATGTGAGGGTGACGTAGCCATGTGCGCAGTGCGGAAGTGACAGAGATATGAAAATATGGGTAAATAAAAACCGAGACTAACTAATTTAAACTAGGGATAACATATAAGTGTGTGAGAGGTGTTCAAAGTAGAA
>JAOTRO020000005.1:1777349-1791863 GCA_028566515.2 Pyracantha coccinea | reverse complement strand
TCAAATTTGCTCCCTGGAGTTCTAATGTATGTAACAATTGGTCCCTGAAGTTTTTTTATTTTTTATTTCATTTTATTTATTTATTTATTTTTAATATTAGCAAACTGCATTTCCAAAATTACACGTTGCAACATCAACCTTTTTTTTTTCTTTTTTCTTTTTTCTTTTTCCGGACAAAGAACATTAACCCTTCTATCCACGGAGCACAGAATGAGACAATTTTCGGTGTTTCATGACAAAACATGTAAGAAATTTTATGGCCATAGAAATGAAACATAAGGAGCTTTCAATCATTTTAAAACGCTTTCCATCATTTTAAAAACGTTTGAGTTATTTTAAGATTGTAATATATTTCTACATTAGTACTATAATTTAGTAATATTATTTTCTACATGTAACTTGTAAATGAGAAGTAATAAAATTCAACTCTTATAATTAATGAATTTAGTATTGCTAATTATCATGTGAGAATGTAAGGAACAAAGTCTAACTCGATGATGAACCAAACCTTCCAAGAACTATTAGCAGCGCTAATAACTCCGGCCCACCACCAGCTCATACTTTAGAGCCGCTGGGGTGGCAAATAAAACTGAGAAAAAACCAATATCAATAAATAGAAGGGAAGTTTTGAAAGTGGTCTAATTTTATAGCCCATTTTTTGAAATAGGTCCAATTTTTAATGACTTTTGACTTTTGAAGTATGTCTAATTTTTAGTCTAATTAGACCCATATCAAAAGATCCCACAGTAGAAATAGTTTGGAAAGTGGACGGTGGAGGTGACATGTAGAAGTTGAGAAGGGCAGTTAGCAGTCAAATATTGGGTGAAATCTAACTGCCAGTCTTTTTGTTTGCAGCGGCAGCAGCCTGCATGAGCCGTGACATTGTTTCCAACGTGGATCTTTGTCATATATTTGTCTGTTTATCTGCTTTTTGGAATTAAATAACACCACATGTGAATCATGATCCAAAATAATATTACATAATCATGCAATCAATAGTAGTAATCCTTATTTCTTCTTAAATATTTTTTAATGTATTTAGAACACATGAAATATATCATATGTTATTATACAAGTTAAGAAATTTTTTTCTCAAATGTTCCTTTAATTGTGTAAGGAAATATAACGTATGTGTTGTTTCGAGTACATTGAAAATCTTCCATTAATTCCTAACCTTTTTGGTTTTTCCAAGAGTGAGAGTAAATAGTTAACATTAGGATACATAAAGGTTTAAGAGAAATTATTGTATGGTATCGAAATCATTTAGTGCGGTGGTGACACTTTTACAAGATGTTACTGATCCAAGTAATATAAAATGGATTAATGAATCTTGTATAGTATTGATAAGGATAATGTTTGAGAGATTAAATTTGTAAAAAAGAAAAAATTCAAATCAAATGATATGTCACAAATAGAAAACGAGCATGTTTATCAACGCTTAAGTAATATTTTAATCATCAACTTCTATATTATTTAGATTTTTCTTTTTAAATCTACAAATTTAATCTCATTATCATATTACTTACTGATAATAGATGATGCTAGTAGGACCAATATACTGTCCATAGTTCATGCTCATACTTCTTATTTTCGGAATGAGTTAGTAACTAAAGCATTTGTGTGTCAATGGCTGGTATTAAAATTGCAATATTTTTTTTAAATTAGCACTATAATTTAATGATATTATTCTCTACGTGTAAATGAAAAGTAATAATGTTTAACTCCCATAACTGATGAGTTTAGTATCAATAAATATTGTGTGAGAAAGTGAAGAACAGAGTCCCACGTAGGTGGTGAACCCAAATTTCCAAGAGCTTATAAGACAGTAGCAATTTTTCACATTACCAATTAGTTTTACAGTAGAACGTAACTTCCTTCGTCTCGTTATATAAAAATATGGAAAATGTAATAATTTCAAGTTTCTTTTCTTGGTGGCGGGAAAAGCAATTACGTATGTTCTATTGAAAGGAATGGATGGGCTGGCCCAAGCCTGCAATGGGTACAGCCATTTCGTGAAGGGCTTTATTTGAGAGCCGACTGGTCCATGGTCCGTGGGTATTCCCGTAAATATCCAGTCTTCAGTTAGCCAGCTGGTTTGATAAACGAGGAGCGGAGACTGGTTGAGCGCACCGCATTGCAGTCGGACTCGGACCCAATCGCCATTGTTGGAGCTTCATAGGTATTTCCCTTCTCCGTGATTTCTCGTGAACTTCGTCCACTCAAATTCCCATTTAATTTGAACATTTTTAACCTAAATTTACACTGAATATATAAATGCTGAAGCTTGATCGCTAGTTCCGGCCTGCAAACCGCCATAGCTGCAACGATGGTTCTTACCAACTTCAATGGAGCTGGCGTGGGATTCGGTACGATTTCAGAAAGCTTCTTGTATTATAATCTAGATGTGGTGCGATGAGGCGGTGACCAATTCAGTTTGTTCTCTTCAGGATTTGGTGTTGGCTGCGGTTTCGGCGTTGGATGGGGTTTCGGAGGTTGGTTCCTTCTCCCGGTTGAATTTTGATTGCATATTTTAATTCATTTGCCTGAAAAATGTTTAATCTTTATAACAATTAGAATTGTTAATTAGAAGAATTAAAACAGTTTTTGGTGCTTAATTTCATAGCGTAATTCTCTATTAATTAGGCATTTCCACAAGGCGAATGGTTTCGAAATGATTTCTGTGCGGTTTATGAGCAATGAAGAAAAGAACTTTTGATGGTGCAAAGTCTGTGAATTGTGAATCTGTTTTTTAGCACCGTTTCTTAGAATAATGGTTGACAAATAAACACCAATTCCCAATGGTTGAGTTGTTGAGGAGGTGGTGTTGTTCTGATCTCCTTGGCATCTTCGTAAATCTTGTGTTCTTATGGCCATTTGATGGGTTCTTTGTCCTATCTTTTAAGAAAAGGAAGTTTGTAGTCATTCGTGAAAGGATTGTAAGCTGAGGATTTCACTTGGATCATCCTCTACTTGGTTCTCCACTGTCAAAATGTGGTTGGGTAACCATTTGTTGATACTCTTTCAGGAATAGGAGAAGTAGGCCGTTTGAATACCAGAGATTTATTCAAGACGGATTTGATGTCAATGGAAGCCGCTATTCTCGGAGGGAGGGTAGTTTAAGTGAATTGGTTCTTCACCACGGGCAGTCTTTAGGACCTCAGAAACATGTTAATAGTTTGATGATCTGATGGCCAGTTGAGATCCTTTTTCATCATGTTAGTGCGCTAACGATTGGTTTGAACTTAAAGCATCTGTACCAGGAGGATTATTGGGATGGTTTTGCTGTTCGGCATGTATATGCAACTGAAAACAAGATATCCTCCCCTCTTCTTTTCCACCAGTGCAAAAATCCCTTGATCCGTCTCCTCTCTAGCGTGCCAAAATTTTGATACCTTGCGAGTCTGGTTATGCGTTTGGATCAATTAGTGATTACTTGATCATTAGTCAATGCAGAAGTGTTGGACTGGTTGTGTCTCTAGAGTCGAGACTGAGGCTGCATTTAAGCTTCATACAAATTATCATATGATGTGCTTAGTATTTGTTAGCCCCCAATTTCAGCATAGGACTATCAACTAGCATTAAGGAATTATCCTTATTTACTTAACACTGTTTGTTATTCGTACTGATGTACTGTGATACATCTTGTTTGCTGATTTACGACGTTTTTCTGCTGCAGGCACACCTTTGAACTTCTTGGGCCTTGGTGTAGGTATAACCTTTCCCTTTTAATCAAACCGGAATCTCTTGTTTATATTTTTAGAATGTGTTGGATCTATGTCAAGTACATCACGATGCATCTGGCATTAACCGGTGTATTGTTTCGTAGGCGGAGGCTGTGGGGTTGGACTAGGTCTTGGATGGGGCTTCGGCACTGCCTTTGGTAGTCAGTATCATTCATCTGGGGTCACATTCCAGGGCATAGACTTCGGCAAGAAGGATCATGATGGTGCTTTACAGAAAAGCAACCAGGACATTCGTGCCTCGCGATAGCTTCTCGTTGCAGCATTTCCTCATCATTGCTGTGAACCGAATCCATAACCGCAGACCCAGCTTATGTCGCTATGCAAGTCGACTTAGGTGCCAATGTAGAGAAAATGGGAGATTTCTTTATGCATGCAGTACTTCAATTGAGTTTGTAGAATACATTTCAATTCGAGTTTATTTCATATCGTAAGTAAACGTAAGAAAACTAAATTTTATATACTACAGCAACAGTCACAGTGCATAACGCGAAGCTACACGGAAAAGAAAGAAAATTTATATTACAAGATGCAGTAGCACATATCTTTCGGCTTACAACTTTCGCTGATATCGCTTGCAGTATAATACAACAGAAGTTTTCCTCCGTCAAAGGTATCAAAATTGGAGGAGGAAAACATCAAAACAAAAGTGGAATCCCTTTGAGGGTTCTCTTAGGTTGTGCTCATCGCTTGGCACTTCAACAATGTGTGAAAATAGTATTGCGTTTTCCTACTTCTAGGTCCATCGATTGACGGTTTCTCCTCGTTCTGTCACGAACTACCAAAAACTGTGGACAAGGGCCACAGTTCAGATCGCACGCAATGTAAAGACTGCAAAGAACGAAAATGCCAAACTCATGAATACAAAACTACCTTTCAACAAGAAATGACAGAAAAAAGAGAGACTCGGTTAGCATGACAAACATTTAAAAAAATATATCATTAGCTGGATAAGCAACACATATAAGCTATTCAGACAACATTCGCGTCCAAATTGCGTCTCAACATTGTGCCTATGTGCAAAACAAAGATCTGGCAGGGTTCAGTGAAGCTTACCAATCAAGAAAAGGACTACACCGACCCAAAGTGCTACGCGTGCAGGCCAACTATATTGCATATAGTACTGAGACCGTTGAAGTTGTCTCTGGATAGCTCCGTACCAGCCATACAATGGTTTATCGTAACATTCATCGCAACTATCCAAACAACTCTTATTTTTTTCCAAGCAAGCATTGATGCCCTAAACGGAAAACAAGAATTTTAATCACTGGTAACACAATGCCAAGAATGTAACGTCTCGTAGTAAATTAAATCAAAGGAGTAAAGTGTACATACCCTAGTCAACTGAGTAGGTGGCAACAATGCAGTATCAGCGTCTTCATGACGGTCGACTGCCTTCCACTTCCTAAAACCATTCTTTGACCACTTTAACTTTGATGCGGTTTCCATGGAACTAAGAAACCCAGACATGCTAGGAATCTTCCGTACAGGATGCTCAACCATCATAGCAGAAGAACTTGGTACGTATCCATCATCGAAAACTGCAATCTTCCAGGCACCAACGTCAGCACTATCACTAGCTGTCCTCCTATGCCCATGTGGCTTCTCCTCCCTAGTCTTCTGGGAGCCAAACTCGGTTGAACCACATGAGTTCTTCAAACAACCAGGCGCCGTATCTCCATCTGTGACTCGTGGTTTTTCAACATCCTTGTCGTTACTTTTGGCAAGAACTTTCTCTCCGGAAGCAGATGGTCCAGAAAGAAAAAATGCAAGTTCATTGCACTCCCCTTCATCCAAACGCACCCAAGGCTGAGAAGCCTTGCCCTCAGAAAGGGCAGCTTCCTTTAACGATTTTTCAATTTTGGAAACCTGCTCCTCGATGGCAACAATGAATTCACGGTGCCTCTCTCTTGCGTCTTCACATGAGCTTCTCGCATAACTCGACCTGACTGCTCGTGTAAACTCCTCTAACTGCATTGCCACAAAAAAATTCAATCAACTATTCACAACACTGATACGGGGAATAACACCAATTCCCAATGTTGGTCTGCCTAAATGGCAACAGCCATAGCTGAAGAGTGAAAGAAGGAAGAGGACCTGCCATTTGGTAGTTCCAAGAGTTGTCCGAAGATCCCTGCGAAGTTCCTCAGGATCCCACATACAGGAAGCGTCCTTCCTGGCGTGAATCCATGTTCGATATGTAGATTCCATCCTTCAGAACCACATAAAAAACAAAATTAACATACAATTTACAACAAAAACCAAATTAAATATCATCCTTAGCAGTCGATGCACATTGCATTTGAAGAACAATTGCATACAAAAACCCCAATTCCGGTTTTCATACAAACAGATCACGGATAATGGGTTTATAAACAAATTGTATAGGAAACAAATAGAAAATTAAATCGTAAATCATGAATTTTAATTAATTGGGGCCAAATTTCGTTTCTGCTGAACGTCGCCTAAAGCTGAGATTTGATAAAAACGAGCTGGAAGCTATCAATTTAAAGATGCAATTCAAAATTGCAATAAAACGTCGAAAAGCTACAATTTATTGGAAAAAAACTACAAATTGATGAACGTATTAGGAATTGGAGCGCCAGAAATAACAGAATGAGAAATGCTACCTGTCAGCGGATTCTTGAACTTCTTCGGCCGCCGGAAAAAATGGATCTTTCTCCCACCGATCAAAACTTGACGCCATTAATTAATCAGCCCAAATTTATAAATGAATTAGCAAACAACCTTGTTTTATACAAATTAAAAAAGAACCCTAGCTCGAAAATTGATTTAATTCCGAAATTAATTTGAGTAAAAATTGACAGTGGAAGCAAATAGAAATTAGAAATAGACAAAGAGGGTAAAAGGGGAAATTGGGTGAGGAGAGATTTCGTTATTTCAGCGATGCAATTTGGATTTGCAGGTGGCAGAAGATTTGGGTTGGGGAAGAGAGAGAGAGAGAGAGAGAGAGAGACGGAAAATAAGAAAAAAAAATAACTGGAGTTTCTAAAAAGCCCAGAACAATGTCGTCTGGTGAAGTTCAGAGTTTGGAGAGGGGTCAAAATTGGTCGATTGGATGGTGATGGTGATGCACCACCGCGTGGGTGATTGTGGTCCATTGACAACTTCCTTGGCTTTTTGTAAGGGTGTTTTAACAAAAAAAAAATATTCCCGTACTGTTTATTTTTGACGTAAAAATACATTTTTACCTTTTAATGTTATTATTTATTGTACATTTTAAAAAAAAAATTCATTAAAAAAGAAATTTTTTTAAACTTTTCCTTAGTTTTCTTTTTTTATAATTGCTACTTCAATTGTTTAACAATTTTCTTGGCTATGTCCTTTTTCTCTCAACCCTTTTCCTCACCCATTTTTCTTAAGATACAACCATGATTTTAGTCACTTGAATTAAGGTAATTATACTTAAGATACGTTTGAGTACGCTGATTCTAATTTATGATTATTGATGAATTGTGAACTTTACATGCATAAGTGAACATGATTCTTCACATGGGCATAAATTATTAGTCTTAGCGTTGTATTTATTCTATTAGGCTGCAACGTATATAGGTGTGGCTCTTTTTCAAATTAAGGATCTCTGAATCTCTGTGTTTGGAGTAGTCGGACTCAGAAATTGAGGTTGTTCAAGAGAAATCTAGGTCGTTTAAAAACTTCATTTTTTATGAGATAGATCAATGAGATGAACTAATGAGAATTGTAATATTTAAATTGTACAGTTGGAATTTTAATGTCCAACGACTCCGAACACAAAAGATCTAGAGAGGATCTCAACTCCTCTTTTTCTTCTCTTAAGAGCAGTTCCACCGGAGGTGGAACAGCCCAGCACCCAGTCCAAAAAGCTGCCTGGCACCCTGTCCATCCATTCCAGCCCACAAAATCGCCCGGTACCCAACCCAAGCTGGTCTCTGGGCCGGCCTAGAATTGACTGACCAATGAGCCGGGCTGTTGCCTGGGACCCACCCTCAACCGCAAACGGAGACCACAGACCCCGCATCCCACCGCCACGACCACCGCCGTCCTCCTCCTCAAACCCCCACAGCAGCAGAAACCACCACCACTACTACCCGACGAGGTCGTCGTACTCGCCGTCGTCCTCATCATCGTCCTCAAACCCCCACTGCTGCTGCCTTTTCTTACTCTTCTCCTTCCTAGCCCTCCTCGTCCTCGCCGTCGTCCTCATCATCGTCTTCGCTGTCAAGCCGAAGAAGCCGCAGTTTGATCTTGACGTTCAGTACATAGGCATCAACTCGCCCAATCCCACCGCAACTGTCGACCCCAACCAAAACCCTACCTTTGCCTCACTCTCCCTCAACATTCGCATGCTCTGAGGAGCATTTTTGGAGAGAGAGGGAAAGAGAGGGAGAGAGGGGGAGAGAGAGCTCACGATGAGGGGGAGGGAGAGAAAGGCGTGATGAAAAATAATAGTATTTTAATAAAATTGACTAGGCTATTTTTTGTTAGGGATGAAGATGCTTTGGTTTATTATTGTTCATTGGGTGTCTATTACTGTTCATTTAAGTATATAAATGTGCTGGTGCTGGTCTTAGGGTGAAATTGCTCTTGGTCGCACGGAGCACTGGCAATACAGAACATAAAATACACCCCCGGCTAAGCACACCCATCTTTCGTCATCTTTTGAAACGCCCCCACCGAGGACCGATCGGCACTACCCAACCCGGACTCCGACCCACCCCTGACCTGACCCGACCCAACCCATGGAGATCACCCCGTCCCCGCCGCCGTCCGCTGACCGGGACGTCCCAACCGACACCGTCAAGACGTCGTCGTCTCAGGAGAACGAAGCGAGCGCCGCGGCGGCGACGGTCAAGTACGACGATGAGGAAGAGGAGGAGGACGTGTGCCGGATCTGTAGAAACACGAGCGACGCCGATAACCCGCTGCGGTACCCGTGCGCTTGTAGCGGAAGCATCAAGTTTGTGCACCAGGATTGCCTCCTGCAGTGGCTTAATCACAGCAATGCTCGCCAATGCGAGGTTCAACTCTCTGTCTCTCTGTCTCTCTGTAATTGGATTTGTTGAATTTTGTGCATTTCGGTCTCGATTGGTGATTGAATTGGTGATTGCAATTCCTCAAATTTTCAGATAAGAGTTTGGAATTGATTTGATTAGGGTTCTAGGGTTTATTTTACCCGTTTTGTTTGTGATATTGGTAAGAGAGGCTCAAAACGAAGTTGAGCTTTTTATTCAACTCTGAAATCATTTTCCTGTTAGTTCATAAATGTGTTAGGGAGATCTTAACTCTGCCATATGATATGAGAACCACAAAATTATTGTATACTAGTGTGCATGGGAGTGCTCGCATTTACTGGGTAGAAAACGAAAACAAGAGAGCATAGATATATTCGAATTTTATTTAGGATTGTGTATGGTCATCTTGGTGGGAGGCAATGGTTTAGAGAAGAAAAACATATCATTTTGTTAATAAAATCTAGAAGTTAAACCCCAGCATCACCACGCCTAAGTTTGAAACGCAGAAGTTGTTACGTGTTAATATCCTAACAGAGGAATGTGAACTTTATTGAGCTTATACCATTTATCTTGGACCTTAAATACTTTTTTATGCACCTAATCAAGATATATGCTTGGTTGGATTTCATTGGGATATCCAGCATTGTTGGTTCTTTATTTTTTATGTTTTTTACATTGTCATTCAATTTGTGTTTAAGCTTAGTGGTGACTTTATGTTCTCGGGGACACTGATTACTTTACTTGCATTGCAGGTTTGCAAGCATGCGTTTTCCTTCTCTCCTGTATATGCTGAGAATGCCCCTGCAAGGCTTCCTTTTCAAGAGTTTGTAGTTGGGATGGTAATGAAAACTTGCCATGTTCTGCAATTCCTTCTGCGCCTTAGTTTTGTGCTTTCTGTTTGGCTTCTCATTATACCTTTTATCACATTTTGGATATGGCGGTTCGCTTTTGTGAGGAGTTTTGGTGAAGCCCAGAGATTATTCCTTAGTCATTTATCCACTACAGTCATCCTTACCGATTGTCTGCATGGGTTCCTACTTTCTGCTAGCATTGTGTTCATTTTTCTTGGGGCCACTTCTCTGAGGGATTACTTCAGGCATTTACGTGAGCTTGGAGGACAGGACGCTGACAGAGAAGATGAAGGGGAAAGAAATGGTGCCCGTGCTGCAAGGAGAGCTCCTGGACAAGCTAACAGGAACTTTGTTGGTGATGTGAATGGGGAAGATGCTGGAGCACAAGAGATTGCCGGAGCAGGTCAAATGATTAGGAGGAATGCAGAAAATGTTGCTGCTCGGTGGGAGATGCAGGCAGCTCGTCTTGAAGCTCATGTGGAGCAGATGTTTGATGGTCTGGATGATGCTGATGGCGCCGAGGATGTACCGTTTGATGAGCTTGTCGGCATGCAGGGACCTGTATTTCATTTAGTTGAAAATGCATTCACTGTAAGTTTTTGTTTTGGTCTCTTTCTCCTTTAAATTATGTTTTCTGATAGATAATGCTCTTATATTTCTATTTTTAGGTTCTCTCTCTCTCTCTCTCCCTCCATTTTTTTCTTGTTTTGTTTCTGATTTTTCTGGCAACTATAGCTTGTTTATGCATCTGTATTGTGCGTGTGATTTAGTTGAGGTCAACTTCCAGTGGTAGTTTCTCATTAGGACTTTATATTGTATAAGGATATTTTATGTAATTTGTATTAGTACATTGAATGATTTCATTCTTTCTTCAGGTTCTGGCCAGCAATATGATATTCCTTGGTGTAGTAATCTTTGTGCCTTTCTCAATAGGTCGGATTATACTCTATCATTTGTTTTGGATTTTCTCCACTGCTACTGGTCCAGTATTGTCAACAGTCATGCCACTCACAGAATCAGCCCTTTCCTTAGCAAATGTAACATTGAAGAATGCAGTAACAACTGTTTCATCTGAAAGCCAACAAAGTGGTATGGTTGGACAGGTTGAAGAGATCCTGAAAGCGAACATGAGTGGACTAAATGAGGTTTCAAACAATGTATGCTCACCACTATCAGCGGACTTCTTGAAAGGGGCAACACTTGGGACATCAAGGCTGTCTGATGTTACAACTCTTGCTGTTGGATACATGTTTGTGTTCTCCCTAGTGTTCTTCTACCTGGGCATTGTTGCTTTGATTCGGTACACTAGGGGTGAATCATCGACTATGGGAAGGTTCTATGGTATTGCTTCTATGGCAGAGACAATTTCATCTCTCTTCAGGCAGTTCCTGGCAGCAATGAGACATTTGATGACTATGATTAAGGTTGCTTTTCTTCTAGTCATTGAACTGGGGGTATTTCCCTTGATGTGTGGATGGTGGCTAGATGTTTGTACTATAAGGATGTTTGGGAAGTCCATGTCTCACAGGGTTCAATTCTTCTCAGCTTCTCCCTTAGCCAGTTCATTGGTCCATTGGGTGGTTGGAATTATATACATGCTACAAATAAGCATATTTGTCAGTCTTCTTCGAGGGGTACTGTTTGTTGCCATCTAATGTTTTGGCTAATTTGCTTTTCAAACACCAAATTTACATGTATCTTTTGTCCTATGTTCTGCCTGCAGGTTCTGCGTAATGGAGTTCTTTATTTCCTTAGAGATCCAGCTGATCCTAACTACAATCCATTCCGTGATCTTATTGATGATCCGGTGCACAAACATGCTCGCAGGGTCCTCTTATCTGTTGCGGTGTATGGGAGTTTAATTGTGATGCTGGTGTTTTTACCTGTTAAACTAGCTATGCGGATGGCACCTTCCATTTTCCCTCTTGACATTTTGTAAAGTGACCCTCTGTGTTTCATTTTCACTTATTATGTTCCTGATATCTTTTAATGTTTGCTAAGATGCATGTTATTTTTCCCTATTGGCAGGGTGTCCGACCCATTTACTGAAATTCCTGCAGACATGCTTCTTTTTCAAATATGCATTCCATTCGCCACTGAGCATTTCAAATTACGGACAACGATAAAATCCCTCCTCTGTTATTGGTTTACGGCAGTTGGCTGGGCTCTTGGTTTAACTAATTTCTTACTGCCCAGATCTGATGACAATGGTGCACAGGAAAATGGAAATGCAGAGCTAGGAAGACAGGATAGAGTACAGGTTCAACTGGGGTTACAGGATCAGGCCTTGGTGGCACTTCCAGGTGCTGATGATCCAAATGGAGTTATTCTTGCATCAGGAGACTCAATTGTCACAGAAGAGTGTGATACGGATGAACAATCTGATTCTGAGTAAGTTTAGAGAATCCGTACAAATTGATGCACGAGTGGATCTTATCTTTTGCTATCGCAAGTTTTTTATTTTTTTTATTTTTTTTATTTTTTATTTTTATTTAAATTTTCTTGGGCTGCATTCCTACTTTCAGATAGAAAATTCATAATGCAGATGTTTTTACTTCACGATTTGAAGTTATGACATCCCTCTTTTTCTATTCCCTTTTGCATTTTTGAACAGTATGTTGTGTTAGTTTATTATCTTAACTGGTTTTACCTCTTTTGGTTACTAATATCTCTTTCTTTCTGTTTTTCAGAAGGTACAGCTTTGTGCTTCGCATTGTACTTTTGTTGGTGGTGGCTTGGATGACGTTACTTGTCTTCAACTCTGCCTTGATAGTCGTACCAACCTCACTTGGAAGGGCAATTTTCAATGTCATTCCTTTTCTCCCTATAACACATGGAATCAAGTGCAATGGTAATTTCCCTTCTAATTGTTATGTTTCCTACTTCTAAAATCAGAATGCTGAACCTTTTCCCATTTCTTGTCTTAGATTTGTATGCTTTCATCATTGGAAGCTACATAATATGGACTGCTGTAGCAGGAATTAGATATTCCATCGAGCATATTAGAACCAAAAAGGTTGCAGTTCTGTTGGGCCAGATCTGGAAGTGGTGTGCCATTGTTGTCAAGAGTTCTGCGCTTTTGTCAATATGGGTACGAATCATTTGCTTTTTATAAGTGGTGTTGTACAGTTTGTATATGTTTTTATGCTCTAATACCACTGTCTCGTGTAATGTTCCAGATTTTTGTCATTCCAGTATTGATTGGGCTGCTCTTTGAGCTTTTGGTGATCGTTCCAATGCGTGTGCCTGTTGATGAGAGCCCGGTATTCCTACTTTACCAAGACTGGGCTTTAGGCCTTATTTTTCTCAAGATATGGACCAGACTGGTGAGTGGTCTTAAAAGTAATCATTAGCATATGTGTTTGGACTTCATTATGTTGGGGATTTTCTTTTCACAAAATACAGAGGTTTTTATTGCTGGTCCTTGTTACGTACTTCTGCAGGTTATGTTGGATCACATGATGCCACTGATGGATGAAACCTGGCGAGTAAAGTTTGAAAGGGTGAGGGAAGACGGGTTCTCCAGGCTGCAAGGTCTTTGGGTGCTTCGTGAAATCGTATTCCCAATCATTATGAAGTTGTTGACTGCCCTGTGCGTGCCTTATGTACTTGCCAGAGGGCTATTTCCTGTTCTCGGTTACCCATTAGTGGTGAACTCAGCAGTTTATCGGTTTGCCTGGCTGGGATGCCTTTGCTTTAGCCTGTTGTGCTTTTGCGCCAGGAGATTCCATGTCTGGTTCACAAACCTTCACAACTCAATACGTGATGACCGGTACCTAATTGGTCGAAGGCTTCATAACTTTGGGGAAGCCGTCGAAGAGAAGCAAAACGAAGCAGGGACATCCTCGGAAGTGCAGGACTCTAACTACGAGACCAACGGGTTAATCCGATACGACCGAGAAGTTGATATAGGACTCCGACTAAGGCGTGTTAACCGAGTCGATGACTAATTTTTAAGTAGTGGTTTTTGTACATCACCTCCGTGGGATGTGGATGGTAAGAAAGGGTTTCCAAGTATGCTGTTATTAGAGTTGTCTTTGAGTTTGTGCATATAATAGGTCTTCTAAAATGGTATTTAGAGTACATGAATGCAAAATTGTCGATACATATGCATTGCTGCTTGTTCCTTGCTCGGAAACTACAACACAATATACTGAAAAGTGATCCGAGAAAACGACGTGAATGACTTGTATGACACAAGTATATTATACTAACCATACAGAGACGTGAGTTTGTTTTCACGTGTCTTTGTATCACTGGCATGAAAGTGCATCCGCGGCAGACAAGTAGCTCTCCATTACATATAGTTGGTCTATATTTCCAGCAAAAATCAAGATACCTCGGCTCGCAATTTAGATTTATTTAAAAGTAAATTATCGCGCCGATTCATCAACGCCAAACACAGGTGCGTGTTTTCTGAACAATTTTACGTTTCAAACCCACAGCAAATTCTTCAATGTAAATGTACTTTTCAGAGTTGAAAATGTTACTGCCGGAGCAAGTTTTGCAAATGAAAAAAAAATACACTCGGACCGTCTTCGTGCTGCGGTAAAACTGCTCTGGCCATGAAATAATTTCACTGTGGAGACAACGCCATTCTTCGGCACAAAAGAATAAGGAAAGCAACATGTGCATAGAAATATTTATGCATAAACATCACAAATTCACAATCTCAAAATAAACTCCGAAAGCTCACGGAAATTTGACCAAAACCAGTTTCTACCTACGCAAGAAACTTCTCAAACTAATCCAGACCACACCCTACAAGTGTCAATCCATCAATCCGAAGATGAAAACTCTCATGAAACAAGGTTCCCATTGAGTGACAATGAGCCAAGTTGATCAGCTGCATTGCCAACTTGCTGTTGCTGAGCAACGTTCCTCAGAACATCCATAGCCTCAGCTACCTTT
>JAOTRO020000005.1:1766888-1777249 GCA_028566515.2 Pyracantha coccinea | reverse complement strand
GACAGAGAAGATGAAGGGGAAAGAAATGGTGCCCGTGCTGCAAGGAGAGCTCCTGGACAAGCTAACAGGAACTTTGTGGGTGATGTGAATGGGGAAGATGCTGCTGGAGCACAAGGGATTGCTGGAGCAGGTCAAATGATTAGAAGGAATGCAGAAAATGTTGCTGCTCGGTGGGAGATGCAGGCAGCTCGTCTTGAAGCTCATGTGGAACAGATGTTTGATGGTCTGGATGATGCTGATGGCGCCGAGGATGTGCCGTTTGATGAGCTCGTTGGCATGCAGGGACCTGTATTTCATTTAGTTGAAAATGCATTCACTGTAAGTTTTCGTTTTGCTCTTTTTCTCCTTCTTCTTTAGATTATGCTTTCTGATAATTAGTTAATGCTCTTATATTTCTATTTTTAGGTTGTTCTCTCTTTTTAATTTTCTTTCTTGTTTTGTTTCTGATTGTTCTGGCAACTATAGCTTGTTTATGCATCTGTACTGTGTTTGCTAATTGGTTGAGGTCAATTTTCAGTGGTAGTGGCTCATTTAGGAGTCTGTTGTATAAGGATTTTTTATGTAATTTGTATTAATACATTGAATGGTTTCAATTCTTTCTTCAGGTTCTGGCCAGCAATATGATATTCCTTGGTGTAGTAATCTTTGTGCCTTTCTCAATTGGTCGGATAATACTCTATCATTTGTCTTGGCTTTTCTCCACTGCTACTCGTCCAGTATTGTCAACGGTTATGCCACTCACAGAATCAGCCCTTTCCTTGGCAAATGTGACATTGAAGAATGCATTAACAGCCGTAACGAATGTATCATCTGAAAGCCAACAAAGTGGTATGGTTGACCAGGTTGAAGAGACCCTGAAAGCAAACATGAGTGGACTAAATGAGGTAGCAAACAATATAAGTTCACCACTTTCAGCAGACTTCCTGAAAGGGGCAACACTTGGGACATCAAGGCTGTCTGATGTTACAACTCTTGCTATTGGATACATGTTTATATTCTCCCTGGTTTTCTTCTACCTTGGCATTGTTGCTTTGATTCGGTACACGAGGGGTGAGCCATTGACTTTGGGAAGGTTCTATGGTATTGCTTCTATGGCAGAGACAATTCCATCTCTCTTCAGGCAGTTTTTGGCAGCAATGAGGCATTTGATGACTATGATTAAGGTTGCATTTCTTCTAGTCATTGAACTGGGGGTATTTCCATTGATGTGTGGATGGTGGCTAGATGTTTGCACAATAAGGATGTTTGGGAAGTCCATGTCTCACAGGGTTCAATTCTTCTCAGCATCTCCCTTAGCCAGTTCACTGGTCCATTGGGTTGTTGGAATTGTATACATGCTACAAATAAGCATATTCGTCAGTCTTCTTCGAGGGGTATTGTTCTTTGCCATCTTAATCGTATGGCTAATTTGCTTTTCCAAACACCAGTTTTACATGTATTTTTTGTCCTATGTTCTTCCTGCAGGTTCTGCGTAATGGAGTTCTTTATTTCCTTAGAGATCCAGCTGATCCAAACTACAATCCCTTCCGCGATCTTATTGATGATCCGGTGCACAAACATGCTCGCAGGGTCCTGTTATCTGTTGCGGTGTATGGGAGTTTAATTGTGATGCTGGTGTTTTTACCGGTTAAACTAGCTATGCGGATGGCACCTTTCATTTTTCCTCTTGACATCTCGTTAGATGACCCTCTATTCTTCCTTGTCACTTATTATTCTCTAACTGCAGTGATATTTTTGATATTTTATATTGTTCTCTAACGTGTGCCTTACCATTGGCAGGGTGTCGGACCCATTTACTGAAATTCCTGCGGACATGCTTCTTTTTCAAATATGCATTCCATTCGCCATTGAGCATTTCAAATTACGGACAACGATTAAATCCCTCCTCCGCTATTGGTTTACGGCAGTTGGCTGGGCACTTGGTTTAAAGGATTTCTTACTGCCCAGACCTGAGGACAATGGGGCTCAGGAAAATGGAAATGCAGAGCCAGGTAGACAGGATAGAGTACAGGTTCAACTAGGGGTACATGATCAGGCTTTGGTGGCACTTCCAGGTGCTGATGATCCTAATGCGGGCATTCTTGCATCAGGGGACTCAATTGTCGCAGAAGAGTATGACACAGATGAACAATCTGATTCTGAGTAAGTTTAGAGAATCCTTAAAAATTGATTTCATTCGGATCCTATCTTTTATTATTGCAGGCTGATTTTCAAGAATTGTCCTTATTGTGCTACCTGAATCTAATTTTCTTGGTTTGCTTTCCTGCTTTGAGATAGAAAACTTGTAAAAAAATTGCGGCTGTTCTTACCAAACAATTTTATGTCATGACATCCTTTTTTTTTCATATTCCTGTTTGCATCTTTGAACTGTGTTGTTTTAGTTGATTTTGTTTACCGGTTTTACGTCTTCTAGTTACTAATATCTTTTTCTTTTTGTTTTTCAGAAGGTACAGTTTTGTGCTTCGCATTGTACTCTTGTTGGTGGTGGCTTGGATGACGTTACTTGTCTTCAACTCTGCCTTAATAGTCGTACCAACCTCACT
The DNA here is from genome assembly GCA_028566515.2 of Pyracantha coccinea. Lineage (NCBI taxonomy): Eukaryota > Viridiplantae > Streptophyta > Magnoliopsida > Rosales > Rosaceae > Pyracantha > Pyracantha coccinea. The sequence goes on along the minus strand of JAOTRO020000005.1, from coordinate 1,774,706 downwards.
TGGAAGGGCAATTTTCAATGTCATTCCGTTTCTCCCTATAACACATGGAATCAAGTGCAATGGTAATTTCTCTTCTAAACGTTACGTTTCATACATCTGAGATACAACTGCTGAATTTTCGTACCCTTTCTTTTTTTAGATATGTATGCTTTCATCATTGGAAGCTACATAATATGGACTGCTGTAGCCGGAGTAAGATACTCGATTGAGCATATTCGAACAAAGAGGGTTGCAGTTCTGTTAGGCCAGATTTGGAAGTGGTGTGCCATTGTTATCAAGAGTTCCGCACTTTTGTCAATATGGGTAAGAATCATTTGGTTTTTTACTCCTATAAATCCGTGTTTTATATCAGGTTCGTATGTGTTTTCATTCTGACATACATTTATTGTTTCAGATTTTTGTCATTCCGGTATTGATTGGGCTGCTCTTTGAGCTTCTGGTGATCGTGCCGATGCGTGTGCCTGTTGATGAAAGCCCAGTGTTCTTGCTTTACCAGGACTGGGCATTGGGCCTTATTTTTCTCAAGATATGGACTAGACTGGTGCGTGGTCTTATAAAATAACCTGTTGCATAATCTGTGCAACTTCTTCACGTTGAGGATTTTCTATCCCAAAGTAGTTTGGTTTTTACTTTTATCGCTGGTGCTTGTTATGCACTTCTGCAGGTTATGTTGGATCACATGATGCCACTGGTGGATGAAACATGGCGAGTAAAGTTCGAAAGGGTGAGGGAAGACGGTTTCTCTAGGCTGCAAGGTCTTTGGGTGCTTCGCGAGATTGTATTCCCAATCATAATGAAGTTGTTGACTGCCCTGTGTGTGCCTTACGTACTTGCCAGAGGGCTATTTCCTGTTCTCGGTTACCCATTAGTGGTGAATTCAGCAGTTTATCGGTTTGCCTGGCTGGGATGCCTTTGCTTTAGCCTGTTGTGCTTTTGCGCCAAGAGATTCCATGTCTGGTTCACCAACCTTCACAACTCAATACGTGATGACCGGTATCTAGTTGGTCGTAGGCTTCATAACTTTGGAGAAACCATCGAAGAGAAGCAAAAGGAAGCAGGGACATCCTCGGAAGTGCAGGGCTCTAACTTCGAGACCAACGGGCTAATCCAGTACGACCGAGAAGTTGATATAGGACTCCGGCTAAGGCACGTTAACCGAGTTGATGCCTGATTTCCTAGACAAATCAGTAGGAGGTCTTGGTCTTAATCGATGCCGGTTTATGAAGCCTTAGATATATACGTCCCGATTTAGTACTGGTTTTGAACGTCACCTCCGTGGGATGTGGATGGTAACAAACGGTATTCAAGTATCCTGTTGTTAGAGTTGTCTTCGAGTTTGTGCATATAATGCTTTCTTAAAATAGTAAATTAGAGTACATGAATGCAAAATTGTCTTATAAACTCACATGTTTTGAACTCGTGTTTAGTTATCGTCCATCGTTGGGTGTTAACGCCCATCAATTATTCGCCTGTCATGCTCTAATTGATTCTTAGTTATGAAGTTGCTTTGTTGCCCCTCCCGCATTGCAAACATCGACAATGCGTTTCTTAAATACTGGGATTGAAATTATTTTTCATAAAATATAGAAATTTATCTGAGGTTTAATTGTAATCATAATTTGGTATTGTACTCTTCTTTTATTGTGTTGCACTTTCTCCAATGGAATGCAAGCGTACAGTAATGATAACAGTCGACATATGGGCACGGCTTGGTTCGGTCCGGTTTCATCCTCACATCTAAATTGGAATCGAAAAATATCAACGGTTCAGCTCGGTGTAGTTCGCATAAATTTATTTCTAAAATTGTATTGTTCGATTCACAATGGTTACAGTTAAGTTCACGCCAGTTCACGATTCTGAATAATAAATTGCTTGAATCTTACATATATTTAGAGCACAAAAAAAAGTCAACGGATTTTTATACTAAAAGATAGTAATTGAATCACACAACGAAATACATGCATGACCATTCATAAAGAATGACGAACTACAATAGAAGAATATTTATGCCCACCCCTAAATATACTGAAAACTGAGTGAGAAAGTGAAGACAACAGTCAATAGATCAAAAATGGATCGAGAAAATGAAGACAGATGAATTTATGACTCCTTGCATAATAAATTATTTATGACACGAGTACAATGTTAACATAACATCTCGTGCCAATAACACAAAAACATGCGTTAGTCGCCCCATGTTCTTATATCACTGACACGTGAGCCACTGTGACGGTGTACGCGTGTCAAAAAAAATTGCTCTCCCTTGCACATTGTTATTTTAAATTTACATCAAGAATCAATACCTAGCAACCCAACTGCCATGCAAGTCTCTTCTTGTTTCAGTCGTGTTGTTATCAGATCCAAAAAATTTCCTTTCGTATCGTCCCCCATCTATTCTACTAATTTTTGAGTCCAGTTTAGATGTGTAAAAACGACAACCCAACCGCTCGGCTGAGCAGACTCCACATCCTGAACGCATGGGGAAAAGGAAGCCAGTATCTTTCCCGACTCGCCGCCGTGTCCCATGATCTTCTCTTGACAATACTTGGAACAATTTTACGTTCAAAACCACATCAAATTCAATCACAGGAAATGTAATTTGCAGAGTTGAAATTGTTACAGCCGGAGCAAGTCAAGCTTGCATATGAAAAAAATATACTCGGATCATTTGGTGCTGCTGTAAATTGCTCTGGCCATGTAACAATTTCACTCTGGAGACGACACTTCTCAGCGCCATTCATTGGCACAAAATAATAAGGAAAGCAACATGTGCATAGAAGTATTTATGCATAAACGTCACAATCTCAAAATAAACTCCAAAAGCTCACGGAAATAGACCAAAACCAGCTTCTACCTGCGCAAGAAACTTCTCAAACTAATCCAAACCACACCCTACAAGTATCTCAATCCATCATTCCGAAGATAAAAACTCTCACGAAACAAGGTTTTCATTGAGTGACAATGAGCCAAGTTGATCAGCTGCATTGCCAGCTTGCTGTTGCTGAGCAACGTTCCTCAGAACATCCATAGCTTCAGCTACCTTTGCCTTCAAAGCTTCAGGCGACTCGAGCAAATGAAGAACTTCAGTCTGATCCATCTCCAGAAGCATGCCAGTAACCTTTGCTGCATTGTCAGGTTCCAGCTGTTCCACGAGCGGGTAAAGATTCTCACCCAGCATCTGCAAATTTCCCCCAACAGATGATTTAATAATAGGCATACAGCATGGTTTAAGAGAACGTATGAAAAGCTCTGGGAACTAAATTTACAGAAACTATATTTCCATCTCAGGACAATGAATGGACAAAGAAACACAAAAGCATACCGTTCTTTGCTGCTCTGGTGTGGCATTTGCAAGAGCAGTAGCCAAAGCCCCTATTGGAATTGTTGGCTGAGACAGTGCTGCATCACGGATAGGCATGCCACCACTGCCGCTGATGTCATATGGAACAGAAAACATGCCTCCAGCAACACCAGGCATGGGACCATCAGGTATACCGCGACCAGATGGGTAGCGGTAGACACGCCCCCTTGGTAGCATCTGTCAGTAAAAGGTCATCAGAATGTATGTTAACAAATAAAAATACTAAAGACTACATTAGGACAACATGCATCCAACCTGCTGTTGCATCATGGGAACTGGTTGCTGGTTTTGCTGGACAGAACCTCCACGTCTGCCACCAGGACGCTGCCCTTGCTGCCCCTGCTGAACCATTGGCACAAAGAAATTTGGCATTGGAGCCCCACCAGGCCTCATACCAGGAACAAGCTGCTGCTGATAACCAAATCCAGGCTACAAAAGAAAAATGAAATAAAAATACAAAAAGTCAAGTACTTGGGGTAACACTTTAAATCTGTGTCCAATCATGCAAGTACATAATCAAAACCTGAAACAGCAAAGTGCCCAGAAACACTAGTAGTTTAACTGAGACTGTTGAACATCTTATCCATACAGAAAATGATAAAACAATGAAATAAAAGAAAAAAAGGTGAACCGTCAAAAGAATGAGATTCTTTACCTGGGAGGGAATGATAGCAGGTGGGCCTTGACCATAGAATATTTGTTGTCCAAGACCTGGACCACCAGGAGGGTACATTGGCATACGAGAAGCAACTGGAGGTGCCATTGCAACTGGCCGCATTTGAGAAAACTGAGCCTGTGCAAGCAGCAAATGTCCATAACACAACAATACTAAAACAACAGTGCCACAAGTTAAATGGTATAAGTATCTTCGAGATATTTTAGTCTGCACCCCACATTAAGGATCTTGTCGGAACATAACTTATTGCATGTAGAAGAACTATTTATCAATTGATGTTAGGCCAAACTTAAAAGTATGATGTGTTGGAGGACAAATATAAGGCATACCTGTAGCCTTGCTCTTCTATCTTCTTTTCGTTGTGCAAGTGCAACATACAGAGGTTTGCTTACAATCATCTTTCCATTCATCTCCAATAGCTATAAAACAATAACAAAAATAAAACTTTTATTTCTTTAACAGTAAAAAGAATTTATGTGCTGTTCTGTTTATCTCCCATTCTGCTCATCCCACACATTTATTTTCACTAAACACTATTAGTGAGGAATAAAAGATGCGCGTACGCGCTCACAGACACACATTACCCATAAGAGCCCCCATCTTCTACAATATTCATAAATCCTAACCCCTAATTTTTTTTTTTGGGTTAAAAGATGAGGGCAACCATGAATCTCACTACCCATGGTTGGTCATGGCATCAAGATTAAAATGTTGTCCTTCTACGAAACCAAAATGAGGGAAGTTGGAACAAGACTATAGAAGCACTATATTAACCCATGCAGGAAATCAACTTACAGCTCTATTTGCCTCTTCAGGAGTTGAGAATGCAACAAAACCTGATCCCCTACTAACTCCACTAGGGTCTCGCATGACCTGATCACATGTCAACAAAAAAAAAATGTTAGGCCATACCAATACAAAATGATGATTGTTATTACACAAGTGCATTGCACTTTGCAATTCAAAACAGGGTCTACACAATACACACCTTGCATGAGGTAATAGTCCCAAATGGAGAGAATAGCTCCTGAAGTTTATCATCAGCTATAGTATCATCCAAATTTTTAACATACAAGTTCGCACCTTGATACTTGTCTGCTGCCTCTTTCATACTCTGTTCAAATCGTTGTTTTAATTCATTTTCCCTTTCAGATTTCTTCTGGGCCTTCCCAACATACCACTCCTTATCATCAAATTTCTTTCCATTCAGAGCCTCAACAGCTCTAGCAGCATCTTCAGCCTTTTCAAAATTGACAAACCCAAAGCACTTTGATTTTCCATCTCCATCCCTCATCACAACTTCACTAGTGGTTATCCCAAATTCAGAAAAAACTTTTTTCAAATCTTCCTCAGTAGTTGACTCTGATAGATTCTTTACATAAACATTGTTGAATCTTGACTTGTCAGCAGTACTGTCCCTTTCCTGCTTCCGGAGGAAAGGACCAACAAAAACTTGCTTATCATTCAAAAGCATACCATTCAACTTCTCTATAGCCTTTTGGGCAGCTTCTTCATTATCAAATTGTACAAAGCCATAGCCTTTTGACTGGCCAGCGGAGTCTGTAGCCACCTTGCAAGAAAGGATGTTTCCAAATGCAGAAAATGTATCATGCAAGGCTTTGTGATCAATAGCTTTGTCCAAATTCTGGAAAAATTAATGCAAGTAGAGGTGTCAGGAAGGTAAAGACAAGTAAAACTGAAGACAACCATGACATGAAAGTATAATGGTGCTGCATAAAAAGTTAAAAAAGGAATACCTTAATAAATATGTTGCCAGACCCACTTTTGCGAATGCTAGGATCACGATGAGAGTACATAATCCTAATGGGCCTTCCATTCACAGGAGTAAAGTTCAACATATCCAAAGCCCTAGGAGCTGCCATCAATTCCAACTAAAGATGTAAGTAAGATCAAAAGAAAAAAGGGTACTGATTAATCTAACACAACGCAAAACAAAGGAAGGGAAAAAAATACTAGGCATGTCTAATCTCTATTTCAAGAACAAAACATAAGATTGCATGTATGTATGAAGCTACTTTTGAGGCACATGTTACTGTAAAAGGTTTCTGTCAAACCTTTTCAACTCAATCCTTATGTTAATAAAAATCATAAGACAAAACAAAAATAACTCATGGTCCTAAGCAAAATGACACATAGCTGAATGAATAAGAGCAAGGCATCCCAACTGATCCATGTTTTCAAGCTGTAATTTTAACTTTTTTCTTCTTGAAAAAGATACTATACAAAAATCTTTCCAGCAAGTACTGCTTAAATTTAATTGTTCATTGGCACAACTGTTTACAGGAAACCACAGTATCCTCCTTTTTTTGGTTTCTAATCACGACAGCCTCCATATGATAAAGAAAAATTCAAAGTAAATTTTAAGAGAGGCCTTAGAATATCCATCTAAACTGATCCTTGCATGCAACAAAACTATAAAACCATGAAATAAAGCAAAAGAATTAAAACCTTTATTATCTCAGCCATAAAAGATAGGTAAGGGGACAAATTATCACCTAATAACAAAAGGTAACAATGAAACTTCCAAATTTATTCCATGTAACACCAATCAGATTATTCAAAGAGTAGCATGAGCATGAAAAATATGGACACACTCTTAAAATATAAGCCGTTTTTGCGTCCGAGAATAAGCCTAAATATAAACCTAAACTACCTAATTCCTAGTTAATACAGTGAGCTCATTGGGTAAATGAAAGGTCCTTTGCTAAAACGAACAATAATACAACAGCAGCTTAATTCAACTAGGTGCACGTCATATTCTTTCTTGTCCAAACCAAAATTGGAGCCTTTACTGAAGACCCAACTGAAAGTCGTAAAGCATAACCAGAAAACTTGTACAAGAGTCATCATCACAGCCAGAATCTCAACATTACAAACCTCGCCATCAGGCACCAATTCATAATCACTTAAACGCATTGGCAGGAAGGAAAACTTAAAGACAAAAATAAGCGCATTGCCAAATTTGAAACGTCGGTTCATAGGCAATCACAATTATACCAAACAATAAACACATGCTTGTATTCACTTTCCCCACCTAACAACAATCCCTGTTTGAAAACACTAAAGCTCTTAACAAGCAACAATCCTTGTTTGCAATCACAATTGTACAAGAGTCATCATCCCAGCCAGAATCTCAACATTACAAACCTCGCCATCAGGCACCAATTCATAATCACTTAAACACATCGGCAGGAAGGAAAACTTAATGACAAAAATAAGCACATTGCCAAATTTGAAACGTCGTTTCATAGGCAATCACAATTATACCAAACAATAAACACTTGCGTGTATTCACTTTCCCCACCTAACAACAATCCCTGTTTGAAAACACTAAAGCTCTTAACAAGCAACACGTGAGCACATATCCATCACTTAGTTTCGATTTCTTTCGACACTTAATCGAATAAACAGTTAAACACAATCGGGTCCACTCACCACACCAAAGAATTGTAACTTTCAGATAATAAACACGATATTGGGCTGAGTTTACTTAGCATCCGCAGCTGCCAATCCGGCATGCACAAACATATCTTAATTAAGCATCCCTAATCAGCTATTAATACCAAAAACCCATGATTTAAATCACATAATTGAGCTTAAAAATCCATAATAAAGTGAATCAAAACCACTAACCATCTTGTGGGTTGGCGAAATTCACATAGCCATAGCCAAGCGACCTCCGGGTGGACAAGTCCCTGCAAACCCTAACCGAAACCACCTGACCCAGCTGGTTGAACAGGTCGTAGAGCTGCGAATCGGT
>JAOTRO020000005.1:1718905-1729208 GCA_028566515.2 Pyracantha coccinea | reverse complement strand
ATAGGTTGGTGGCTTCGACCGGGAGATATAAGATATGGCCTCAGTTGGGTGTAGGTTGGTGGCTTCGGCTTGGAGATATAAGATATGGCTTCAGCCGGGAGATATAAGATATGGTTTTGGTTGGGAGATATAAGATATGGCTTCGGTTGGGAGATATAAGATATGGCTTCGGTTGGGCGTGGGTTGGTGGCTTCGGCCAAGATATATAAGATATGGCTTTGGCTAGGTGTGGGTTGGTTGCTTGATTATGATAACATTATTCAGCACAAAGATATTATTATATGCCTACGGGCAGAAGGTGAAGAGCCTTCGGGCGAATGTAGTTGTGTGTGTCTATATATATATATATATATATATGCCTTGTGCTACTACTACTAAGCACATTATATACGATATATGTTTTATGAGGTTTTATGGCATGCTAGGGTTTTTTTGGAAAACCTATTATATATTATACTATTGAGTTTTCTAAACTTTGGGGGTTAGTACATTGATGAATAACTGTTTTAGTATTACATTTATATCAACTTGGTCCGCTCATGTTTTATTTTGCACCGCCTCAGGACTTAGAATCGAGGCGTACAACTCAAGCGTCAAGGCACTCATGCATTGGCATCTTCGAGTCCTCTCGGTGAAAGACCCATTGCTTTATTCATTCAATTTTATATTGTTCATTTCTAGTGTCTCAGTTTAGTTGTATGCTCTGAACACATTCCGCAAGTGCATATTCATTTTAGTTAAATTTACAAGTTTTATTTATGTCAGTTAATTGTTCTAGTTCTCATGCATGTTAGTATGGTTTCATCACCTTCGGGTGTCCACCAGTACATGCCTACCCTGGTTTTTGGAAGATATCAGGGTCTGGCATGTCAATTTGGTATCAGAGCGTGGTTTGTTCAGAGCATACTTAGGATCTTCTATTACTATAGTAGTGTGTCAGTCATGACATTATTGGGATGTCACGACTTCCGAATTTGGTGTCATTCGGCATAGTTGTGCAATCCTCATTCTGCGTGAATAGTCACACCCTATTGTAGAATAAGAAATTCTTGTCAGGATTGTGGCTCATCGGTGATGAAATTGATTGTTGGACGACTTTCAACATTGGACCGATACTTTGTAACATACGCTCCCTAGGAATTACAGGCAGAATCGGTTTTACATTGAAGTGAGGTGAATTAGAAATCTCAATAAGAGAAAGTTTGGTTAGGACCAGTTGCATATCCGAAGTGGCGATGCCACTCTGCAACATGCATTCCTTAGGAATTGTGGGCAGAATCGTATCTACATAGGAGTTTGGTGAAACGAAAAATCTAAGTGGTTTGAGTTTGGGAGATCTAGAATGGTGATGTTACTCCGTAACATCCATTCTCTAGAAATGGCGGGCAGAGCTATATCTTTATGGAAATTGTTCGAAACATTCGAAGTGCGTGTTGGAGAGAACGAGTAAGCTAAATGCTGCAAAGTTTAGTAAGTGTTAGTTGGTGGGATCTACTCAATGTCCTCTGACTTATTCCCACTGAGGAAACTTATGTGGATCTTTAGAACAATTTTCAGTGATTGTTCTATCGATAACCTTCTTGCTTACTTCAACCATGAGGTCAAGTTCACTAAACATCGAAAGTCAACTGTACGTCAAATTCTTCGAACGTTGTTTTGTTTAAAGTAGATACCATTCTTGGGAGTTCTTTGGTAGCTGACGTTATTCTCATCAATTTCCAAAAAGGGTTACGACCACTGGAAATTGAAAATCCTCACAAGGTGTTGTGAAATACGAAATATCCTTAGTCTTGTCACTTTCTTCTAGTGGTTCTTAACTATTCTTTAAGCTTTATCCTACTTCCTTTTGGATAAGAAACCAGGCAATTTTGTTGCGATGCTGACAATGAACAAAGTTTCCGACAACGAAGTATTTATCTTATCTGATCGTAGTTCTTACACTTTTCGAATTATGCGGTGGTGTTTATTATTAAATGTTTGGCTGCACGTTGATGTAGCATAATCGAGTAATGCGTATGCCTCTTGACGTTTGGAACTGCATGATGTGAACCATCCTATCTTTGACCTATAGCTAATAACGATTTTCCTTGCAGTAAAATCTGGTGATGTTTTTCATACAGCGAGAAATGTTACATTCTTTTTTACCAAAGAAGATGTAGAGTACTTGCACACAGAAATAGTTAAGTTTGAGACAGAAGAGGTGGATAGAATTCATCGGTGAGTTGATTGCATCTTTGAGTACCATCGTGGTCAGGCAACTTTCATAACTGATGCTCTTAGTCATTCGTGGATTGTCGAGGACCCACTAAGGATGGGAATGGAAAGGGGTGAATGTCACCATAGATTTCTGGTACAAACCATTTTGCACACATGGAAACTATGATGGCATTTCGACACTTGTTGGTCAACTCACTCTACGTGTTATCTACCAGTTTGCGAGCACTATACTTTTAACCACTATGCAAAAATTTTCATTTTGGACTACGTTAGATTGACATCTTGATTACTACTGGTTTCGATTGAAATCTGTGTTTCATCTCCGGGTACTGGAAAGCATTTTAGTCAACTTTGGTTTCGTGCTTACCCTACGACACTTCGTATCATTTCACATCGTATCTTTTCTATAGCAGAGAAACTATTCAAGAAAACCACTTAAATTCGAAAGTTTTAGCCGGAACCATCAGTCATTCCATCACCCATTATTACCCTATCGAGCGAATCATTACCACCGATATTGGAATATCCCTGAGATTTATCATTGTAATAAGTTGTTGTGAATATTGGAAGGGGGAAAAGTTTGAATTCCCTTCTATCAGATTACTTTTGACTACCACCCGAGTCGAGTCCGCACTTAACCATCTTGACTTACTACCACTGAATCAAGTTAGGTACTTGCACGTATTCTTGCATCAAAGCTACGCATTCACTTCGGCTATCATATACTTTAGATTTGTTGGACTTGTTTTAACCCTTAAATTCGTAAGTGTTCTCTTAGCCTTTTGGCATAGCTATTCGCTAAATCCGAGAGAAATTTTCAATGAATCAACTTGCTTAGCCGCTGTGAATCACATTGTTCTAGTTTTCGGTGTATCGTCACTTTTGTAACTCATCGTGATGCTTGTGTCACTTCTAAGTGTTGTGAAGTTTTCGTGAAGGCCTTGAGTACTAAGTGTTGTCATGTATTGCATTTTTATTTGTAGACTGTTGGACAGTCTTGATCGAACTATCTAGATCTTGAATGACATGTTACATTCTTTTGAATTGTGATCTCCGAATGATTAGATTTTGCACCGATCTATTTTAGAGTAGCTACAACGATAGTTTTTTTATTTTCAGTTTAAGTATGGCACTATATGAGACTTGGTGTGATAGATTCTATTGGCAACACTGGTTGGACAGTGGAGTTCTGCAAATTAGTTGTTGGATGTTTGATTTTATGATTTGAGAAACTATGTGCTTGTGTTGTTGTTGACTTGGGATTGGACAAATTGGTATGTTTGCACCCTTAGGAAATTACTACTTGTTTATCAAGACAACAATGCGTTGTCGATATCGTGGGCGGCCTACTGTAATATCGATGGCATATTCATTAGGTTCGTTAAGCAAGTGGGTAGGTAAACCCATGTATGATAGTTGCTACTGTGTAGTTATTGTTAGGGCTCGACCCAAAGACACATCTGTTCTCGGAGTACGTGTTGTTTCGAATGCTTAGGCAATAGCCACTTTCATTTTCGATTTTGAATTTCAGTACAAGTATTTTAATTTACCTTATATTAGTCTTATATATTGTATTTTTGACATTACAAATGTTGGTCAAGTCTTTTCCACTTTCACTGTTAAGTTCAGTATGAGTTTTTCAACCTCCATGTTAGTACTTATCTATTTTGACGTTATCGTATTATATGTACATATTTTTTACCATGCGTTATTATGCAATTTTGACTCTATATCTTTTTTACTTTTATAATAATGGGTGAAGAAGGTATGAGCTTGGAGGCATGAAAGAGGATTTTGCAACCCGGCCGCGACGGGCGACATATTCTCTTTAATGCAATTGATTTCTTCTTTATATACATATTTTCTTCTTCCTATTTTTGAGTATTTTAGTATAGTTATTTCAAATTTTGGGACGAAATTTTCTTAACGGGGGTAAATTGTAACAACTCGTCCTGGAATTTTTCAGATCGGAAAGGCATTCTCGTAATTCCACTTTGGGGTTGAAAGATATTTTTGAAGTGCCTACTTTTTGGGATCTTAATGTGTATGCCCGGTAGGGCCCATTGCGTTTGGTGTTGTCTTCCCCGGCCCAATCCCCTCACTTTCTCTCATTCTTCTCTCTTCCCTCCCCTCCCTGTTAACCACTCTCGGACCTCTCTCTCTCACTCATCCCTCACCCCTCTCCAGGAACAACCACGACAACGACGGCACCACCACCACCATCACCCTCGTTCCTTGCTTTCTCTCTTTCCCCGTCTCTGTGAAGCACATAGGCCACCCACGAACTGAGAACACCCACCTTGCTGACAAAATTCCACCTTTTCCTAGTAGGTGAGCCTCAGAATCACCTCACCCTATCTTATTTTGGATGTTTGGTTTTGTTGCTAAGTATGTGTACCATTTTCTGTGAAGTTTTAGCTAGATTTCAACTCGGGGTTTCAAACCCAGTGCTCCGGTGATGGGCCCCCACTTTACCTAAATTTCCCGACCACGTTCCGACAACGACTAGACCTTAAAACGGTATAATCCTAATCCACACTTGGTTGTCTTCAATTTGGTGGGTAGATTGTAGGTTATGGTTAAGTTTCGAGGTTGATCGGAGCCTAGGAAGCTCTGGCTTTCGTCTCCGTGAGAGCCGGTCTAAAAACTGGGTCGACCCGACTTGGTAGCCCTAACCCAAAACCTAACCCAACTTATACAAACCCAAAACCCAGGTCCTCGGCCCACTAAAAAAAACCCAATGTCTCGGCCTAAAACCCTTGGCCCAACCCAAGCTTCAGCCCAACCCAGAACCAATCCAAGAACCCTAGCCGCACGTGGGCGCACATGAGTGCAGAACTTGGCCGGCTCCACGTGCCTCCACCGAAGGCACTGTGCTCCGTTGCTGTCCACAGTAGCGCTGGCAGCGGCGCCGAGTACTTTTCCAGCGAACTTTCCAGTTACCCAAAATGGCACTTGATGGCACATAGCCGTCGGGGCCGCCACCTCGTGGCGGCGCATGAGAGCGTGTGGGGGTACCCGAGGTCCCCCCTTATGTTTTTCGACGTCCTGAATTTGTTTAAGACGTCTGTTTCATGAAATTCAAAGGTTTGAATAGAGTTTTATTAATTGGTACCTTTATGTGCTTAAGTGCAATTGTGTATGGCGTTTCTGTCCTCTCTTGTTTCCATGGCTCTTCGACGGCGAAGTATATGTGAGTGGACCACTTCTAAAATGCATATTTCATTATTAGAAATGCATACATGAAAAGCATGATTTTATGACTACGTTTTATGCAACGTTTATGAGTGAATTGGTTACCATGCTTAATTGATTTTACATTCCTTGTGGTATATATGATTGATGACTATATACATACTTGTGAACGTGGTTGTACGATATGACGTTTTAGCTACTGAACTCAGATTAAGATATATATATATTAGAAATATTATGTTAATGTTTTTATGTACTTACTTAGTGGTTATTCATACTATTTGCCTACGGGCGAATGATACTTATATATTGGCTTCGGCCGAGTGCTTGGTTGGTGCCTACGAGCGGAAGATATTTATATTGGCTACAGCCGGGCGTTTGGTTGGTGCCTACGGGCGGAGGATATTTATATTGGTTACTGTCGTGCGTTTGGCGGAAGATATTTATATTGGCTACAGCCAGGTGTTTGGTTGGTGCCTACAGGTGGAAGATATTTATATTAGCTACGGTCAGGCGTTTGGCTGGTGCTTACGGGGCGAAAGATATTTATATTGGCTGTGGCCGGGAGTAGGTTGGTGGCTTCAGCTAAAAGATATTTATATTGGCTTCGGTCGGGTGTAGGTTGGTGGCTTCAGCTAAAAGATATTTATATTGGCTTCGGTCAGGTGTAGGTTGGTGGCTTCGGCCAGAAGATATTTATATTGGCTTTGGCCGGGAGATGTAGTGCCTTCGAACGAATGAAGATATATGTTCATATATATATATATATGCCTTGTGCTACCACTACTAAGCAACCTATATGCGATGTATGTTTTATAAAAGGTTTTATGGCATGCTAGGGTTTTCGGAAAAAGCTATTACTTATTATGCTATACAAGTTTTCTAAACCTGGGGGTTAGTACATTAAAGATTAACTGTTTTATTACTACTTACATGTCAACTTGGTCCCCTCATGTTTTGTTTTGCGCCTCCTCATGACTTAGATTTGAGGCGTACAATCTAGGTGTCAAGGCACTCCCGCATCGGCATCTTTGAGTGCTTTCGATGTAGGACCCATCTCTTTGTTCATTCAATTTTATATTATTCCTTTTTAGGGCTTCAGATTAGTTGTATACTCTGAACACGTTTCATAATTGCATAATCATTGTATTTAAATTTATAAGTATTGTCTATATTTATTATTTCTCATGCATCCTAATATGGCTTCGTCACCTTCGGGTGTTGGCCAGCACGTGCCTACCTTAGTGTTTGGAGAATATCAGGATCGAGCGTGTAAAAAATGGCCCATATCTGTCAATTTCCCTTATATAATTAGTATTTTTGTACAAGGTATTTCAGTAATCATATTAATTCTCATTCTGATTCAAGTGAATTAGTAAACAATTTATATAGAATTTTTACTATTTCTACTCCAATTTTCTACTCCAATTTCAAAAAGTTTAGGTATACAACTTTAACAATAATATGATTTTGTCTCTTTCTCAATTCAACACTCCCTCAATTCAATTATTTTCATTTTATTTACGAATTTAAAGCAAGAGAAACAATGAAAAATACAAAAACGCAACGCTCATCCTACCGTTGAATTCCCTTAGAGATGACGATCTAACCGAAGATCCACATCCATATCGGACAGTCAAACCCAGATCACCACCGTCAATCACGTGGACCCAAACCCAAAGCACGTGAAAATGATACAGCGCAAAGACCTTGCAAACCCCCCTGTTTGCCAAGATCCTCTCCCTACCTCTCTCTATCTCTCTCTGCCCCCCACCTCCCAAACCCTAGACAGGCTTTGAGTTCACTGGTGTGAGATCCTCGACGCTTCTAAATTCTCGGGGCTGTTCATCTCGGTGAGATTGGATCCCATTCGTCGATTTCAGTTTCCTTTAATTTCTCAATTATCTCCCGTTTTCTTGTTCTTAGTTAGTATTTTCAATTTATTTCATATTTTTTGCGATTCAGTTTGTCTCTCTGTATTTTTGTTGCCGAGTTTGTGATCTTTCAGTTTAAATTATCCGAAAGAATCTGATTGTTTGGTAATTTAAATTATTCGAAATAATCTGAAATTGCAATAAATTTAGGAGTTTTTGTGCTGGAATTGGCAACATTGTCTATGAGGGATGATAAGCTGAAGTTTACTTTGATTCGGTTTAAGTTTTCGAAGGGCGATGGTGTTAGACTGTGATTGTACCTAGCACTGGAGCAATGGTTCTTATTTGAAGAATAATAGGCTTTGGTTTTGGCGGTTGGTTTGGGGAGGGCAATAACTCTTAGAAGTGTAGCAGCTATGAAGCGGTTCTTTAAATTTGGGGAGAACCCTGTAAGATTTAATATTTGTTATGGTATTTTTTTTCTTCTTCTAATTGCAATCCCTTTTTGTTTCTGACATTTTATAGTCAAGATATTTTTACATCTTCAGAGCAACTAGGGTCGTGTCTTTTTTCTTCTTGTGGTCTTTCTTGTGATATGAATTTGTGGAGTGATAGTTGATTGGTGGATCATCAGTACGATGGGATTAAATAGTAAGCGGTTCAGCTTTATGCTACGGTAACTGATCGACAATCCATTTTGCTTTTTCTCCTGTTGTATCCCATGGACAGAATAGGAATGACTAGAAATTGAGGACAGAAAACACAAAATCATTGGCATGTGTTGGGTTTTTTCATATATACTACTGGTTGAAAGAAAAGTTCCGTGCTTTATATTCATTCTTTTGTCTTTTAATAATTCTTATGTCTCTATTTGAATTTGTTATTGCAATTTCAGCTACAGAAGGTATCTCGTATGTTGGGTTTGTGAACTATTTTCAATCTCCCGTTCTCCATCACGATCTCTGGGGTAATACAATGGATGCAGAACCTGCTGACTCCTCACCTGCACCTCCAGTTAAAGCTCCCGAACCACTACCTCCTCCTGCCACAGACTCTGGATCAGATTCTCATGATGCACCAACTAAGCAATCTTCTGGTTTGTCATCATGGGCCAAAAATCTGAAACTTCCTCAGCCATTGGCACCAACGCAGGACAGCTCTCAGTCTGGGAATGGTGGACAATCAAGTTTTTCACGCTTTACTAGTGGGTTAGGATTGCGTTTGTCTCCAAAAGCTCCACCGGCAGATGATACTTCAAATGAAAGTCCAACAACTCTGCAACCTGGTTTTATTGGAACAATTACGAAAGGGATAGTTGACTCTTCTAAGAGTGCAGTGAAAGCTGTTCAGGTTAAAGCCAGGCATGTTGTTTCTCAAAACAAACGAAGATACCAGGTTGGTCTCCTGTGTTGTTGATTTCTTGCTGCTGTCGTCTTCTTTAATTATATCTTCTTACAGTCTAGTAGAGGGGTCATGCACTGCTTTACTTTAGCTTCCTCTCCCTGTGGTTTCTATCATTCCTAAACAGGACATCTCTACTTGATATGGTTTTTTAAAGCATTTGTAGAACCTCAAGTTTCTGCGTTTTATACAGGAAGGAGGATTTGATTTGGACATGACTTATATTACAGAGAATATAATTGCCATGGGATTCCCTGCTGGTGATATGAGCTCCGGTTTTTTTGGATATGTTGAGGTTAGCAAGTTATATACTCTGCTTCTACCTTAACGTATCCTATTTCTTTGTATCACCAAAACTCAGTTTAGTTAATTATGTAATGCAGGGGTTCTACAGAAATCATATGGAAGAAGTGATTAAGTTCTTTGAAACTCATCATAAGGTAATAATACATTTTGGTTGATGGTATATACATTTTTATTTGGATAGCATTATTAAAATCCTCTTAATGGTTAATGTTCGTTGAGTACTCCACTTGTTGCCTCATGGCGATCCCATGATAACATTTCCAAGTATATTTGGGCACTTAATAAATCTCTCTCTCTCTCTCTCTCTCCTGCTCTCCCTCCCTTCTTTCTTAAAAGGCTCTTCATCTGCCTACCTCGAAGTTGGTGCTTCTCTTGTGCATTTAGTATCTTTTTACCAAGGATAATCAGTCTCCAATTAGTATTGTTTTTATTTATTTATATGGATTACCTACCTGAAAATTTTAAGAGACCCATATATTTTTTGTGTGCAAAACAGTTTTGAGCTAAATTCACCTTTTGTTTTACTCACTTTTTCCCATGAGAACTCTCATGATCTTGTTGCTTCGTGGTAATATAAATTTTAATCACTCAACACATAGGCAGACACGAACAGCCAAAGCATAGTGTGTTATTATTGACTGGAACTGCTTTGAGTTATTTCATATGGTTTAAACAGATGTTAGATACTGTTTCCATAACTTTCTCATGGAGGGCTGCATTGCACCCTTTCTTGATTTAATTTGTTGTGTAAAGAAACGTTCGAGTATCTTACCCTGGAATATGTGCAGGACAAGTACAAAGTATATAACCTTTGTTCTGAAAGGCTGTATGACGCGTCATTATTTGAAGGAAAGGTGAGTCATGATTTGTCACTTATGGTTGTGCTAATGACTTTTATTTAAACCATTCAAATTAGTGATCTGAACTGCGACAGCCCGGACTTTCAAGCATGGCTAGTTTATTATTGTGCTTGAAAAATCATTGCATTTAACTAGAACTCTCCCCAGTACCCTGTTGTTGAGAAAACGTTTACACTTCCCTCTTGGTAGATCCTACATAGGAAAAACAATTTAACAACAATTCAGCTTGAATTAATGATTTTACTATACAATCAATCTATTTTCCAATTTGTTGAGAGAATGAAATCATGTATTCGGAGGTTAATCATAGGAAATAGCATCTTTTCCTGGGCTGCTTGAGATATTTTACATCTGATATACAATGTACTATTTGGATCATAGTTGCCAGATTCGGTGAAATCCCATCCGAATTCCGTACTGGTACGGACGTATCAGTACTTTTTGAATTCG
>JAOTRO020000005.1:1693705-1707827 GCA_028566515.2 Pyracantha coccinea | reverse complement strand
GGATACAGAACGACAAAAAAAAAAAAGGATATTGTTTGGATTAGAAACATTTAGTTTTATTTCTGTCCTTATTAATATTAATAATCCATGAAGATACACACGACTGAGAAGAATAGCATGAGTAATTTAGCAACGATGAGTGCACGTGCATCTCAACACTCCAATACCTTGCCCAGGGACATATCCACACCGTGACTGGACTTTGTTACCATTGGATCCAGGAAATTTGGAGGTACATCTATCTAAGCATGGTTTGTCAAGCCCTGCATTTGCACACGGCACATCTAATTCCACCGACGTGCAGAAGCCATAACCAATATTGATATCCATATGTCTCATCGCCATCGTATTGGAAGCTACACAAATCACAGTTAAGCATTCAAAAAAAAACTTATGCTTTTCATTACAAATGATATTACTAAATTAAGAGAAGAAATTTTTTATAAATCGGGGGTAGTAGATTGAGAAAAATGCCCCATCCACTGCTTGCAAAATAAAACATAATGCATTTAAGAAATGATGCAATAACGTTTGTTGAAATTTTAGCTTATTTTTAATCTCATTGAGTTTTATCAAATACATCGATTGATAACTCAAGTTTGAGAGAAATTGATCAACAATCAATTTGCGTATAATAGCCAACAAAAAAGGGCTATAAGGAGATCAATTACCTGAACCAAGAACAACAAAAATGATTAAAAGACCGAGGAGGGACAAATTTTTGGCCATTTCAACTTTACAATTAAATTTCAGAGAAAGCGAAATATATTTGAGAGAAGGAGAAAATCTTACAAATAATCTAGACGTACGTGTAATTGTCATTTTTGTATCATTGTATTTATAGGCTTAATTGAAACGTTTGTAGATTTAAACAATTAATATGGTATTAATTAGCTAGGGTTGCTCCACATACATAGAATTAGAAATAAGTATCCGAATGCATCCTCTCAAGTCTCAAGTAGTAGTCCTAGAATGTTATCAGAATCGTGTAAGTAATAGTAGAAGGCAAAATATGGTTCAGTCTATACTTTATTAGATATTAATCTGATTTTTTTTTTTTAAGTATGATGTTCATTCAAATGAAATGAAGCATACAAATAGGAGGATAGCAGTGCATACATAAGCCTCGATAAAAATCTTGTCAGGGCTCAAAAGGAAAAAGAGCACCTCGCACCTAACAATCAACTAATAGTTTTCTATCCTCACATAGCTAAGTAAAATTCAATCAAGCAGACATGTCTTCTAAAAGAGCATCCATGATAAAACCTGGGGGCTCCCCGTGCCAAATTAACTCTTGGCCTCCCTTCTCATATGACTTAGTTTCGTCTGGGGAATAACGGTAAGGAACTCTCGGAGATCGTTAATCAAACGCCCCAGAGAAGAGCAATTCTCATTCTGATTTCCTTGATTATTCATAGCAGCAATAGTAAGAATTGAATCTCCTTCGAAGACCACGTCCCTCTTGGACAGACCTGCTGGAAAAACAAAACTACACCACGCGCTTCTAGAAGCTCCATATGCAGTGCCGACGTCGCTGCCCTCACTTGTCCCGACAATGCAGCAGTGAAAACTCCCCCGCTGCTCCTGATTACCACTCCCACACCTTTCCGCTTCGACCTTTCGTCCCATGCCCCGTTAAAATTGCATTTAAACCAACCGTCGTCAGGTTTATTCGATCGATGCTTGGTTATCAATTTTCTTCACTTGTGGTGAGCGCCACTTCTTATATTCTAATAACCAACGTTCTGCACGAATTCCAACCTCCCTCGGTGGTAGTTGAGTTCCATTTCAAACCAACTCATTTCTTGTCCTCCAAAGTGTTTGATGAGTCCATATTATACTATATATTTTACCAGAATTTTAGTATTAATTTATTTGTTGTTTTTGTAGAATTTTGATATTTGTTATGTATTTTCAATATAGGACATTCGACTTTCTCTGGAGCAAAAAGTGATCAAACGGATGAATTTTGGAGTGATTCTAATTGAAGGATGTTCGTGACTCTTTCAAGATGATTGTATCAAAATTCCAGATTTTTCTACCTAGCCGTTTGACCTTGGCAATGAAATAAAGACCCAGCGCGCAGCTTTCTCATATTGACGTTTCTCGACGTTTTGAGTATTTTGAAGGTCAAGATAGCATATTTTGAGGATAATTCCTTCTAAGGATTTCTAGGGGACGTCTCAAGCTTTCAAAAGAGATATTTTGCAAGGTTCTAAAAAACGCTAGGCGCTAGTCGGGCGGCGGACAAGCGCCTAGCGCCTAGACGGGCGCCTAGGCGGCCTAGGCGGATTTATGTAAATTTATTATATATTTTTGTAAATAAGTGTCTATTTACACATAAAAAAACTATACTTTGTATGGATAATAGAAGAATGATAAAATGCAAAAATAGAAGTAGAAGAATACACAAAGTACATCCATCCAACAAGTTCAATATTTAAAAAACAGTAAGCATATATTCATAATGAGGAATATTCTTGGATGATAGACTAAATTCTTCTTGTTCATGATCCTTGCATTGGATTGGACATAGATTAAATTATTTAACATTGTTGTATCTAGTTTATTTATTTATTTGTATGTATCCCCTCAAAAGTTCTGCAATTCATTTCACAATTGGATGAACTTGTAGTCAATCCATCTTTTGCAAATTAGGTACACAATTTCCATAAGTATACCACTATGAAACCAAAAAAATAAAAAAGCGCACAATTAATTAAAGAAAAAAAAAAGCAAATCCGCCTAGGACCTCCTAGGCGGCCGCCTAGCTCCAGACCGATTTTTGGAAACGATTTGCCCTAAATTGCGAGGGGTCTTCACCGCCTAGCCTGGGCCGATTTTTAGAACGCTGCTACTAATACAAGGATAACTACCTTTCTTACACTATAAGCCAATGTAACAAATCCTATCCAAACTAATGGTGACATGGCAATCTTATCATAATCTAATCCTATTATGACTAGACATGCTTATCAAATATGACATGGCATATGATATGGCATTCTTATAAGTCAATATAGGTCAACATCTTCCATCAATCTCAACTAGGGTAACCAAGTTTAAGATTGCAACAATGTCGAACAAAGGTAAGACTATGAAGTTCTTTAGTTAACATATCAACAGTCTGTTCATCAGTAAGCTAGTATTTAATATGAAGATTGTGGTAGCAAAACTCCGTCGTCTTCAATCTTGGCAAATGTGTACTTACAAAACAATCAACACCTTCGATCAAAGCCAAAGCCACACGCACCCAAGAGGTGTTTTGGGGGAGGGGATGAGGTTGGCTAATGGATCTCCGATGCCTAAGTCAGTATCTCTGAGTGTTTAGGGCTTGTATGTGTATCAAAAAGCTTACAAGATTTGGTGGAGATGAGGTATTTATAGAGCAGTAACTGGCCTAGGTGTGGCAACTTTCCGTTGGCCAAGGTTGTGTCATCCGTAGGATGGATAAGGTTAATATTTTGGATTAGGAGATAATATTTTAGGATGATGATGGAAGCAAGCTTGATTGTGATAGAATTCATTACCTGATTAAGCTGATCTTCAATTGTGGAGATATTAAAGTTAGGATTTGGTGATTAATCCTATCTTTAATGCCTTTTACTTTTCGACGCCACGAGCATGACCAATTTGAGTAGTCGTCGTCTGTTGCTTGGACATCCATAGATGCCAAGCTGTGCATGTGAATATTTGTGAGTCCTGCCCATTTAATGAGGGTAATCTTGACTTCTTCAAGAAAAAGTATACGTGTCGTCTTTAAGATTTTTGAAATTATTTATGGCTCCACAAAGATTCCTTTTTATGAACTCTCTCTCTCTACAAAGTGATAATCTATATCAAGATGTTTGATCTCGAATGATAAACTGTATCAAATATGACATGTCATTCCTATCAGTCAATATAGGTCAACGAAACCGAGCATGTTAGCTTTTGGGTTTGCATGCAAAACCATACATGTTAGTCGAATCGTCATCAAATTTTTATAAGAACATTTTTAGTTTAATTAGAGTTGTAAATCCCTGATGACAGATCATATATATGAATGTAAACTGTGTGCCAAGCTAACGACCAAGATGTCAGCTTCTTGACTCTTGTTCTTCACATCATATATATCCCTGTAAGAATCTAAAAACATTGATAGATAGCCTTCGAATTAATCCATATAAATATATTCATAAAAAATCATTATATGCACAATAATTCAAGTTTAGGTGGAAGACGTTGACAAGGAAGTGCTCAAATATCCGTACACGTGCCAGAAGCCATGGCACTACTCTTTGCAGCACGAGTTCTGCGTAGATTCCTATACAGAACTAAACTAAGTGTTTGGTTTTATATTATTATACAAAAGTTTATAGTTACAAAACTAATATCTTTGTCATTTACTTAAAACTAGAATTTTATAATCGCTCCAATAATGTGGAATAATTATATTTCATTTTTTATATAATATATGTTTGAACGTTATATACCAAACCTGCAGTCGTTTTCATTGTTGTTACTTGATAGATAGTTGCCCTAGTTAAAAGGATAACAACCTCCTGAGGTGTCCAGGTAGTATCACCAATAAATCAACAAACATTCCCATTTCTCTGAAATTTAAACTCGAGACTTTCTCCAACAATGGACTCTTATAATCCCAAATAAATTATGGGTAACAAAGCAGTATACTTGATTTGGTTAAGAATTCGTACACACATAGCCTTAATCTGCATGGTTTCTCAAAAGGTTGGCAAATAATCATTAGTTAATGATATTCAATCTTCACTTCATCGAATGAGATCATGCATTTAAACTTAATAGACGAGAGCATGATAATAAATCACGAAATTTCTACTATACTCCGATGCATGACATTTATTGGAAGAACTGATATAGCTGAATATAAGACCTTAAATTCAAAAACTAAAGATCTAGTTGTTAAGAATTTCGATTATACAACACACAGATGCATACTAAACAAACTCCAAATCAACCAACTCAGAAATCCAGATGACCTAAAGGCATGGACAGTCACCATGCACCCATTTGGGACTAGGGAGAGTCACAACTTACAAGACAGTGGTACTTGTGTCTGTTAGTGACACCTTTTGAGATTGGTTGGGGGTTTGCCTCTTTTGTCGCCAAAAAAGGACACCAATCGCAGCCTTTGTTGAACCAAAAGAAAAAGCGGCTTTGGGGCATCACCATTTGCAACTAAACTGCCTTTTTTGACTACTGCCCTTTTTGCAAAGGAATTAACACGCTAAAAATATATGTGACAAACCCCCAAACCACTATGAACTCAACTTTCATACTATAATAATATTCATCCGATATGATGTTTTGCTGACCAGATTATCAAAGAATGCATAGTCACCGTGAATTTGATATTGATAATGAAGAATTAATGGATGAGCTTTTGTTTTTAATCTCTAATTTTTAGTATCAAATTCCATAATAAGTGACCGTAAATTTTTAATCACCTAATAACCAAGAGAATGTAGCTCTATTATTATTATTTAAATTCGACATCACTTAGTGGTCTGTATGTTTGCACGTGAATGATATATTTGCCGACAAGTATCTTCCCTACTTACCTAATAAAGCCATTGTGTTTGAAGACATTTGGAAAAGTATCCAGTCCACAATGTAAGGAATATGTTAAGCTATTTTTTTGTTTTTTAGAAAAACGTAGATTAAATTGTTAATTGTTACAGAGGAGTGGATAGATAGGAACGAACTCGTACTGGAATGCATATGCATGATTGTTTTCCACCATTGCAGTAAAGTATCATCTGCATGAACATGTTATATCAACACCAATTTGTTTTGCATCTTTTGTGTGGCTGTCAATTTACTAGTGTAGTTGACGAACACAAAGGCCCAATTATTAGCCTTCATTCAAATTATGGGCTTGGGCTTGACCTTGGCTCAGTTAACTTTTAGTTTTTTGTTTTGTGAACAACTGGTATTAATTTACCACAGTTGATTAATATTATACTTCTCAAGTGTCTTAGGTCTAACTTATGAGAATGACGAGTTAGGTACCTAATTAATATAATTTACTGTGTAGCTTAATCTATCTCCTCATGCCCTAATATCATTTTATTAAGAAAAAACAAAATTGAGGTCTCAATTTACTGAGTACATTTTACTCACCATCCTTACTTATAATGTAGCGTCATCATATCTTTACAAATATTGAACATGTGGCTAATAAGCATTCGAGTTAGAAACCTGGTTGGATTATGCAAGAGAAGAACTCGACTCTATTTTTACCCAACCGAAAAATTTCTTGGGCACGAGCAAGTATTGACCTAATTCTAACACCTCAAATTAATTAAGTTTCCATTGAGTTCGAGTTAAGTTTCGATTGAGTTCGAATTGATCATGCCCAAGTTACACCCCTATTTAAATTGGAAAAATATATTGGGCTTACTTTTGTTGTTTATTTGGGCCTATTATGAATCCAAAAGATAAAAAAAAAAAAAAATCAGAAACCTCAGAAAAGCCATTTATTCCTGCAACCACATTTCCATCCCCCAACCCCAAGCAAGTAGGGTTTATCATCTCCCGCTCCACCGCGAAACTCCCATGCTACTCCACTTCTAAATGGGTGGCGCCGGCAACCGATTCTTCACCCTCCTCTCCACCACCACCACCACCCACCCTGTCCACCGCTTCCCTTCTCTCCTCCGCCTCTCCCGCCACTCTAAACCCCCACTCTTCCCTTCCTCCTCCCTCTCTTTCCGTTCCCACCGTCACTCCCTCTCTTCCCGCCCCACCTCCTCCTCCGCCTCCCCTTTCCCTCCCAATTCCTCTCACCATTTCCATTCCCATTCCCACTCCCCCGTTTCCGCCGCCTACCCTGCTTATGCTGATTCCGCCCCTTCAAGACACTCGCACCCTTGGCCCGAGTGGTCCCACTTCCTCGACTCCCTCTCCGCTGCCGGCTACAACGGAACCAACGGCCAGGATGAGTTCACCGCTGTGGCCCGGGGTTTGCCCGAGGAGTTCATGCTTGCTGCGAATGTTTGCTTGGCGTTCGCTAGGCAAAGAGCTGGCCTTTTGAGGTAATGTTTTATATGCTTCTCTCTCAATCAGTAAAAGTCTCGAAATGTTTACCAATGGGTGAATTGTGTGTGGCTTTCAATGCAGGTTGCTTTCGAGGCGGGATTTAGAGGTTGTGGTGGAGAATGGGACGCCATTTCTGTTTCAGAGTGGCGATGATTCAGTGAGGCGAATGAGATTGTTTCTCGGCCAAGGCGATACCAATGTGAGTTTTCATTAACTCTGTCAATGCTCCTGAATTTGTTTTTGGTGAAATGGTTTGTTCAGACACTGGATTGATCAGATGCAACAAACCTGTAAGGAAGAAAATCTGGTAGACAAATATAGTCAAACAAACATTTTTGCCACAGAAATCTATCTTAAATTGTAGCGTTCGGTAACTTTTTGGAGCAAAACCACCAGAGAAAGTAATGTGTTCCACAGAAGTACAAAAGCTGATGTTCTCTTGGCAGGTTTATTATGTTAAAACCGTCGAGCTGAAAATTTTCTGTAAACTGAACATTCCAGCCTAATTGAATTTTGTTCTATGTTAAATTTGATATAAATGCATTAAGACCACTTGAGTTTCATGTGGTTTGTCTAAATTTTTACCATTATGACTTTCTACATGATTTGGATATCTTCTAATTTCTCGGTTTTAAATTAAGTACATTTAAATTACAAGTTGCTAACCCAGTCAATTTTTATGCTCTATTTGCCTTCTCCATAACAGGCCTTGGACATTGATAAAGCACAAACGGTTGATTTGATGAGATTTATTTTGAGTTATGCTAGTACCCCTGTTTTTTCGTTGGAGAGAAACAATCTGTACAATAGAGAAATTGTTGAATCATCTGTTCGTACTCTGTTGGGTGAAATGGCCAAGCTCGGCTTTAGCGCTTCAGATTCAAACTTTATCGGGGCAATGCAGAGTCGATCCCCTGATACCTGTGGAGAATCTGTTAGGCCTTTTGGAAAAACTATTGAAATGAAAAGAGGTGATTGGATTTGTCAGAGGTAAAGTCCCTTTTTTGGCCTACTATGTTCTTTTATATTATAATGCATTTTGTATGAAATGATTCGGGGCTATAGGTATAGTTTATTCTACATTATTTTTCTTTTGTTTATTGTTTATATGAGATTCCGTTGATGAGCAGGTGTAATTTCATGAACTTTGCAAGAAACATGAAATGCCTGGAGTGTGAGGAGGCTCGGCCAAAGAGACAGCTGACCGGCAATGAGTGGGAGTGCCCTCAGTAAGCATTGCTTGTTTATTAAATCTCTTTTTTTTGGCTTTCCGGTAATTTTTTTTCCTTTACTGATTAATTCATGATGAAAATAACTTCTTTCTCAGATGTGATTTTTTCAACTATGGTAGAAACACGGTATGTTTGAGGTGTGATTGTAAGCGCCCTGGGGAGGTCTCACTTGGTTCCACCAAAAATAGGTTAGATATGGGATATGAAAATGTGGGTGATAGAAATAGGGCTGAAATCGATAGCAGGCTGGCCGCTAATGAAGAGAAGGCACAGCGGTGGTTTAGTAAGATTTCTCAGCTAGACAGTACTTCAGACATGAGCAACGCTGTATCTGATGAAGATTTTCCTGAAATAATGCCACTGAGAAAAGGAGTAAACAGATTTGTTGTAAGCACTAGGAAGACGCCATTAGAGAGGAGGCTGGAAAATGCTCAATACCAAAGAAACGTGGATAATGAGGGCAATTATCAAGGCAAGGATCTTCAAGCTGGGAGTGCGAATAGGTCACTTGGTCGTACAGCCAACCGGACTATAGATGAAATTCTTGGCCATGCATCTGTTCCTGAATCAAATAATACAAGTACCAATCCCAGACAAAATGTTGGAACTGAAGCTCCCTCGTCCATGCAGAGCTCAGTTTCCGTAGAGTATGGACAACCTAATGGGGGCAATTCCAATTATTCCCAATTTGTGCCATTACCTGAGGATAAGTTTGCCAGGAAACCTGAGAATTCAAGTTTGGATGAGAGTATGCAGCTGTCTGAGAAGCCTCAGGAACAGGATGGGAGCAAGGATGACGAAAGAGATCAAGCGGAAAAATCTGAGAGATGGTTTAAGAGGGTTGCAGAGTTGCACGATGTTACTGATCTTGCGAGCGCAATTTCAGATGAGGACTTTCCTGAAATTATGCCGATGCGTAAAGGAGAGAATCGATTTGTTGTCAGCAAGAAGAAAGATCGGTCTTTGACTACTCCAGCATACAAAAGACGTTCAGCTACTGAACAAGCTGGCAATGCCAATTATGTTCCCTTCGTACCCTTCCCACCCGACTACTTTGCTAAAAAAAGCAACCAGCAGACAGAAGAGACGGATTTGACTAGTAAGACTGCTGATGAAACAACTACAACTATGATCCCAGATAACAATCCTTCAGACAATATGGTTGATGCTAGACCTGGGAAGCCGAATTCTGATCATGTACAACAGATGAAAAATCAGCAAAGCAGTGTGCCAAACCGGCACTCAGAAAGTTTGGGACAAAATCAGCTCAAGGATACTGCCCGCAATTTTGCTAATTCTAGCCCAAACAGCACAGATAGATTGAACAGTGGATCTTCAGGGAAAGAGAATTATAACCAGACAGCAAGTTCGACATGGAATCCACCCCAACAGTCCAATGATCAGAACATTAGGCAGGGCTGGACTGGGAAAAGTTTGGAGGGGTCAGCAGTGAAGGAGCCAGATCCTTTAGATATGTCAGAGGAGGCAAAGGCGGAGAGATGGTTCAAGCGCGTTGCGCAGATAAAAGACATCTCAGAGCTGAGTCAGATTCCGGATGAAGATTTCCCGTCAATAATGCCAATGCGGAAAGGGGTGAATAGGTTTGTTGTCAGCAAGCGGAAATCGCCGTTGGAGAGGAGGCTGACATCTCCACAATACAGAAAAAATCTTCCTATTGTAAGCTCTGATCCAGCAAAGGAAAGAGATGGGAACTGAGAAATCACATAAAGGACTTCCTCTTTGTTGTTTTGGAAGATGAGATAATTGTTTATTTCTTACTTTTGCATAATTGTATTTTTCATAGGTTGCCTTGGACAAAACTTTGGGTGCATTCCAAACAGTGTATAAAGATATACATTTCATCTACTTATGCAATTGTCCAGATTGGAGCTAAATACATTTTTCATGTTGAGACATGGACGAACACTATGTGAGGGCAATTAGTTGTGGACTCTCTTCTCCTCGGAACTTAATTTTGATCTTACTTTGCCAACTGAAACTTAAAAGTCACCACAGTTGGTTTGGTATTGTTGTGCTTTTAATAAAAAATTACTTCTGATGTGCTGTGAGAATAAGCTCATTTTTGTTGCTTCAAGTTTTCAGTTTTTTTTCACCCAAAACTGGGAAAATAAGCTGTTTTTAGGTGTTTGCCAAACTTCTTTTTGAGTTTAGCTTTTTTTAATATCCACTTTTTATTAATATCCACTTTTTATTAAAGCACATCAGTAGTAAACCAGTACTTATTCTTTGAAACTCAAAATTTGGCTTATTTTTAGTTGCGTTCCTTGAAACTTAATTTTCATCTCATTTTGCTTCCTAAAACTCAAAAGTCATCACTTTACTCTTTGAAACTTAAAAATATTTTGCACTTTGACTTATGAGCTCTCTCTTTTCCCTCAACTTCAAAAGCCGCCCTCTAAAACATATGTGGAACCCACCATTCAATAAGACTATGCCACGTGCCAATGAATTTGATTATAAATCTCAACTATGTGTTAACATTCAACATTGAAAAAAATATATTAAAATCAAGTTTTGGAGAGTAAAATGATGAAATTAACAGAAAATGTTATAAATATTCACTGTGAGTTAACAGCCTACATAATGGAATTAGCATAATTAAGGCAACGTGATGCAAATTTTGAATTTTATACAATAAAATGATGACTTTTGAATTTCAAAGAGTAAAATGAGATTAAAATTAAGTTTCATTGAGCAAAAGTTTAGGTCCATTTTTTCCACCACGTCTAATTAATCTTATTTGGATGAAAAATGAGAAACATGTGCTCCCACATTTGTGCTGTCGTTTGTGCTTGGTACTTCTTTGTTTGTACAACAGAGCATATGGGGCTACAGAAAAACATGGGTGGGCTACAGGAAAACATGTTGCACCCATGGCACCACATGTTCCATATTTTGGCACCACTCATAACATGTTCGACCCATGGCACCACATGTTCCATATTTTGGCCATGTTCGACCCATGGCACCACATGTTCCATATTTTGGCACCACTCATAACTTGTGCAACATTTTACAGAAAAAGCATTTGTAAGCTATTTTCAACTAAATCAGCATGTGAGAATGAGGCAATTCTTCTTCTTCTTCTTTTTTTGGTTGGAATTCGATCGTACAAATATCTATTTGTGATCAAATAAGAAAATAAGAGATAAGTTCTATCGTGTTTTAAAAGAGGATAAATAGAGAAAAGTAGAAGTGTGGAGTTTGTATTTACCTGCTTTAGTTTCTCCAAAAAAATTTCCTGATTTGATATAAGTAAGCTTCGTTTTAAACACCTTAGAAAGAATGACAACTCTAACTAAAAATTGTTCTATCGTGTTTTATAAACTTCACTTCTCATTTTTTTTTCTTCTAATATAATCCAATCAATTTTCTTCAAGTGTTGCATAAGAATCAACTAAAAATTGTTGGAACAACCTTTCACCCTTTAACAAAGTGTCCAATTGTGAGACTCTTTTTTCCTAAAACTGCTAAGCTATGACCTTTAAAATAATTGTTCCATTCTAAATCCGATTTATATTCATCTTCGTCGTACGGAAAAAGAATAAGATACTATAAAGACATGCATTTTAGATTCAACTTTATAACCCGTTTTAACCCTCCATCTTTAAACTCTATAACAATATCCCTATTCGAATCTATTCGAATCAAAGAGGCTTATATCTCCCACTATCTAACCAGGAAAAGGATTATGGATCCTCTTTGTGAGGATCCGGAAGATCAATCAATCATGTTCTTTCATTGTATATCGTGCGGTCAGAATTCATTTAAAATTTAAAATTTAAAATTGAATATAAATAGTACTTAACGAAAACTGATTTCACGATATACGATAAACGAACATGATTGATTAATCTTCCGAATCTCCACAAAGAGGATCTGAAGAGGATCATTTTCCGCGCTATAACCCAAAACTCTAAACTCTAGGGCTGGCATTTTCTGAACCGAATACCGAAAGTTATCGAATCAAAATTGAAATCTACTGGAATCGAAATTACTAGAACCGAAAATATTGAATTTTTCGGTTTGGTTTTGGTAAGGAAACATGGTAAAACTGAACTGAAATTTATTATTAATATATAATATATTAGTTTATTTAGTTCCGATTAATTCCAGTCGTTGATTTTGGTTAAGGTTAATCTCAATCTTTGATTTATAAAGACAAATATATTAGTCATTCTCTCTTTCTTCTCTACTCATTTCTCTCTCTACCCCTCTCGACTAATGCTCTCTCATCCCACTCAAATTCACATAAAAATTACACCAGACTTTGACATTTAAGTCACTTTTTTTTAGTACCTCGATATTTTAACATGAGGTGGGAGAAAGAGTTTGGCTAAGTCACACAATGGGCAACCTAATTTGGTATCGAATTCGTCATTCACGAGATTCGAACCTAAAACCTCTCACTTTCAAATGAAGAGGAATACCATCAGATCGTAGTATTGAGTAGTGACACTTTAAGTCACTTAAATATGGGCTAAAATTTCACCAATAAAAATTTTTCGGTTCCATTTTTTTTTTCTTTTTAGATTGGTTACAAAAGTGAAACCAGCCCTAATCTATAGATAGGTTTTTCTCTTCACCTCACACGTTTTGAATTCAAGCTATCTCTCTCCCCTTAGTGTAGCTTACGGTAGTAATATTGTTTGTAATTTAAAACAAAATTAAAATATCGCTTGTATGGAAAATCAAGCAGCCTGAATTACCAACTACAATAATCTAAAACCAGAGAAAGTTTTGAATATGATCAAGACACTGACACATATTATAACATGATGAACGACGTAGTTGATACTTTCCCAACTTCAAATATATTTATTTGTATGTAACTAACCACACGTGTTAAATATGAATGAAATAATAACACAACATAGCGATACGTCAGACACAATGATAAACCTCTCTCGAATATTGTAAGATTATTGGGCTCCAGTCATCTTCGTAACCCATTTCCCAATATTTCGAAACCATTCCAACTCAACCCAATATCTTATTGGGCATGTGATTACAATGGAAACGGGCTATTTTATGAGAAGTAGGCTCAACTCTGAGCCCATGCACATTATAGCGTATAAATCCGGCCAACATCTTTTGGGAGAGGTTTTTTTTATTGTAATCGGAATATAAGGTGAAATATTATATATATATGTTATTTTAAAATTAGAGGAGGTTTTTTTTTTAATTTTAATTTTAATTTTAAGTTTTATTCAAATCTCTCTTTAATTGTATAATAAGAGGTGATGTTTTACTTTATTTTTTCTAACACGTTGAAAAATCTGTCTTTTAGACATTGAAATTTGGAAGTTGGCTGGCTGGCTCACATACTTTGACTTGAGTACGAAGGAAGGTGATTGGTAAGATGAGATCTCAATAAAGTTGAGATGTTTACCATGTTTACTTTGGTAGATATTGGTAGGCGACACATAAACAATTCGAGTAAAACTATGTTGTTTTCTAATTTGTCCCTTCTTTCTTTTCAAGGTCAAACTACTAAAATGTCCACGTTTTATATTCTACTATTTCGGTACACTTCACCTAATTCGCTAAAGTTACTATCAACGGTAATGAGTCAAATCATAATAGATACTCGTACTGATAGACTGATACTACGTGTTCATAATTCATTTGATTTTAGTTCACTTAGAAATTTAATTTTGTTTTAGGATTTTAAATTTCGTTTAAGAATTTTAGATTTCGATATCTGCTTTGTACATTTATTAGGAAAAAAAATACTAATAACGAATTCTTCTACGGAAAAAAAAAAAGCGAAAAAATTTGAAATATTTTTACAACATTATAACTTT
>JAOTRO020000005.1:1682227-1693605 GCA_028566515.2 Pyracantha coccinea | reverse complement strand
TTAGTGTGGTATTACATTTTATGCAGATTCTATAAATCATATATCAATTTATTCATATGTAGATTGGGCTGCTGACATAAACACTAGAAGATCATTCACAAGTTATGTTATGTTTATAGGTTCAAATCCTATTTTGTGGCAATCTAAAAAGCAATCATCAGTTTCTAGAAGTTCCACAGAAGCTGAGTATAAAGCCTTAGCTAATTGTGCAGCTGACGTGTGCTGGATAAGGTCAGTATTGAAGGACCTACATATATACTTAAACTTTCCTCCATCTCTACAATGTGACAATCTATCTGCTCTTGCCTTCAATACTTGTCCAGTTTACCATTCACTCAAGCATCTGGACACGGATTATCATTTCATTCGAGAAAGAGTGCAAAAGAAGGATATAAGTGTGCAATATGTCTCAACAGATGATCAAGTAGATGATGTTCTTACAAAGGTATTGCACAATCTTGTTTTTGTAAAGCATTGTATCAATCTTAGTCTATGACATCCCAGCTGAGATTGAGGGGGAGTAATAACAGAATATCCAGGTGGCAATGATAGATTGGATAAGATGAGATCAAGTTGTTATGTTGTAATAAGATTACTTGTATAGGATTGCCACATAAGCAAGTTAGTTAGTACTGTGGAACAATAAATATTGTTTCAATTCCTACTAATAAATTCATTCAATACATTCACAAAGCTTTTCACATTCTTTCGCTCATTCGATTCTCTCTGATTCTTTTGTTCTTGATTTCATTTATGCATACTTGTATGGTTCAATTCACTACTGTTATGAAGGACAACCTGTTTTGATACTATGAAGAAAAATGAGGTTACCATAAAATCAATGGGCAATATGGGGAGTAGCCCAATTACTTATAAGCACATGCAATGCCCCTTGTTTCCTAGATGTGGGATTCATACTCTCAGCACGCCCCCTTAAGTGTGGCTAATTTCAAGCCAAACACGTGAGCAACACAAATTAGGTGACGTAGAGCACGTGTTGCCATTGAGTTTACATGAGAGACAACATGCTTTGATGTCATGAAGAAAGTTGAGGTTCCTCCATAAAATCATTTGGCAATATGAGGCAATATGAGGAGTAGCCCAATCACTTATAAGCACCAACAATGTCCTTTGTTTCCCCGACGTAAAATTCATAGTCTCAATAGTAGTTGCATAAGTAATTTTTAGGGACATACATATTAATGAATAGATACACATAAGACATAATATAAATAGATAAGTAACATCATCTTCCGAAAAAAAAATATATATTCAATTTATAGCATCAAAGATATATGATGATAAAGCAATGACTAACTACAAGACATACATCACCAGATGGTCATATATAATTCATGGGAATATATATATGATCATTAGACGGTCATATATAATTCATAGGAATATATATTTTATACAGTCACCATCTGACTATCGAGATAATGATTGTATTAAATATATGTACATAATTGTAACCAAATCTGATAAAGCAATGTTATTTTCTTAAAACATTAAACAATGAGTGTTCTAAGCTTTTTTCCCTTTCTAATGAAGGATTTGCACACAACGTTTAGCCTTTGCAAATGTGGTTAACAGCTGGACGAAAAAACAAATAACTTTGTTAAAACTTGTACTTTGAATATAATGCCTCTCACTATCCTTCATAATTTACGTTATGAAGCGTCATATTCTCCATAAACCCTCCTATAAGCAATGACAATGTGGCCTTAATCTACCCAAAAAAGGATAAGTCCTCCCACTATTTATAGAAAGCAATTAACTTCGTTCCTCATCTGTTGAGGTAGAGTTTCTCTTCAATTTACTTCGTGGCCAATACACGAAACTTCCAGCTTATGATTGGATTCGTTAATATTATAAATGTAAAGATTATCTTGCAAAAAATCAATAAAATATGACACCTTTAATCATCAAATTATACAAAAACAAACGTACGGATTTGGTAAAAATATTATGAACCGTGTATTTATCTACTACCGTTGATTGACTAAATGATCTTATTAGTTTCAATTAATTTTTTTGTAAAGATGATCTTTCACCAAGTGATTTATAATATAAATAATTTCGATTATAAATATGAAATTTGGTGAATCGAACACAAAATAAATTGAGGAGGAACTTCCTCCTCAATCTAAGCAGGCAAGCTCCTCATAGAAGGGGGCAGGGAGATATTTTTGGTGTTAAGAGATGATCTTTTACCAAGTTATTTATAATATAAACGGTTTCGATTATAAATATGAAATTTTGTGAATCGAACACAAAATAAATTGAGTGAATCTAAGCAGGCAAGCTCCTCATAGAAGGGGGCAGGGAGATATTTTTGGTGTTGAGAGAGAGAGAGAGAGAGAGAGATTAATTTGGTCTTATGGTTTCGGTAGTAATTTGTCAAATTTGATGGAGCTAGCACTCACTCAATTTATAAAAGGCAAAAAGACAAAAGGTGGGGTATTTTTTGAATTTAGGAGACAAAATCTTTGATTTTGTGGGAAGATTGTCTTTTTTTTTTTTTGGTAAAATGGGAAGATTGTCTTTGTTTGGTCCTTTTTTATATTTTGGTTTCTGCTTTAAGGTTGGTAGAATGTATATGTATTAGATGCATGCTAGTGATCATGATTCATGAGAGAGAGAGAGAGAGAGAGAGAGAGAGAGAGAGAGTTGTGTTTTGTTTTTTGGAAGGGAAACAGCTTGCTCCCAAGGAATAGTGAAGATCATGAGGTCAGTTTGTCCCCACATCAATAATTGTAGAATAATATGATAGCTTGGATTAGGGTTTTTTTAGCTTACTAATATTTAAACTTTCTTTTTTGACCTGGCCATTTAGAATATTATGATTGCTCCGATTGTAAGTTTTTTTTTCCCTTGATTATGTTACAGGCCTTCGAAGTTGTGACCTATTCTCATTTCAACCATTTTTTTACTGTGTTTGTCATAAAATCGCATCAGACACATACAGATTGGGAATTACATTTTCTTATTAGTTAAACTAATTTTATGACACAACGTGACAATAAGAATCAAACGATAACCTCCGAGATTATAGAAAATTTGAGTCTATCAGAAGCAGGAGAAAACTCTTTGATAGATAACATCTATAACATTATCTCAACCCTAAACTTGATATGAATCATAATTAGAAGGACAATATGACAATATCCTCAAAACTTAAATTCCCGTTTGAACACAGTAACACTGGATTTTGCCTTAAAAACCTCATAGATCTCTGCAAAGCGGTTTGATTAGTGATGTCATTCTATTCAAAACGACATTATTATATATGAGCCCAAATCGGCGCTTGATGCCTAATTTGCAATGTTTGAACTTTGTTGTCAAATTTGCGCTTTTCAAACAGTTCTTCGAGCCAGTTTCACCATATGTTCTACATCACCCTAGGAACATTATTGATTGTCGTTCCCATCAAACAAAGTCACATGAATTCGATTGGAACCAAAACTGACTTTGAGTAAATTTTCATTCTTTCTTTCGTTCTCTTTTCTTGCCCACAGCTGTAAAGTTTAAAAGACAAAGAAAGGAGAGGACCATTGAGGACTGTGGGGCTCGGTCTTTGCAAACACACACATGCATGACACACATAGCTAGCTCGATGTCACAGCTAGTGGCTGCCTTTATTCTTTGTAGAAGATGGAAACAATTTCCATTTCCATAGGCTCACTGTACCATTAAAACATGCAAGTGCTGCTTTATATGGCCACTGCCATCTTCACCTCTTGCATAATTAAATGATCGCTTTTGACTGAAATACTCTCCCCAAAAAGAAAAAGAAAAAAGGAAAAGTACGTATGATCCTCAACCCTCAATTATATCTCCATCGAGTATGAACTTTGACATTGGAGAACCACATTTCAATGAGGCTTCATGTAATCAAGGAACTAATGAGTCCAGATGAATTGGTGATCCCTACAGTACTATGTAAAATATTCACATAGTCTGTATCTTTATTATTGCTCGAGACATCACAAGTGTGATGCATGCACAGTTGTTAATGAATGTTACATATAATAGAGAGAGAGAGAGAGAGAGAGAGAGAGAGAGAAAGCAGAATATATAAGAAAGAAAATGGATACGCAAATTGAAAGTGGTGGTAATATGGGAGTACCATCTTAATTTTGAAGTCATTATTCAAAATGATTATATGCAATATTTTCACATTGACATTTGTAACTTAGATATTAGATATTGACAAATTAATATTCTTCTAGAGATTTAGTCTCCATGCTTGCTATTAGAAGGAGGTTGTGAGTTTAAATCTCATGAATAATGACTAGCTGTGTCGTTGAATATAAAAGAAGAATAGTATTCATAAAAGAAACATGTTTCTAAATGAGATCCAATTGTTTCTGATTAGAAAATTCATTATTATTAGCACCAAAAATAAGTTTATGCAATTATCTTATTCAAAAAGAGAAATATAAAATGTACATATTTCAAGAGTTCTTGTAAGTATTTCAATTTCGAACATCATTATATGAAAATGCTATTAGACTAAGGGTAATACTTGAATTTACCTGCACCAAATGATTCAATTTCCATATTTTTTCATCAAAACCCTAACTCTTCAATCATTTAAGTGAAGCCAAATGATGCGGGACAATTTTGCTGGTTGTAAAGAAATAATTTTCTAAAATTGGCACAACAGTTGGTAACCCTATCAAGAGTTAATGTTACTATACAATAACTTTATAGTCAAATAGATAGTTAAGCTAATCCTTATATTATAGACTACAAGATCTTAAAATAAGCAATTTCATGCAAACCTAATTATTCACAGTTAACTATCATGTTCTTTCTTAAACCTAAAACAAACAATAATCCATGAAAAAGCCTAGCTAGTATTACACACACGTAATCACAACCACAAAAGACTACTAGGTCTCGATAACATTGAGCAAACTTGTTATATAATTTGTTTCACACATTCATTCACGAGATTAGATCAAGAATCGGTGACCTACATCCATACATATACAAGGTTTGTTTTTCACTGCCCAAAATGCCAAAGGAGATGAGGAAGCTGATCGATTCAGCGTGACCAAATGGCCCCTTGAGATCAGAAATGGAGGCCCCAAAAACCACTGTCAACCAGCAGCAGCATGCAGCAGCCTGCATATATATATATATATATATATATATATATAGCACATCCAATGCGTGACCCAAATTATTGTGTCAATGTCCTACCCTCCTTCACATCTCTCTCTTCTGTTAAACAGTTAATATTGACGCTGTAAATATCGGCATCCGATGTCCTTGTCTTCACTTGCATTATTCGAAGTGGCCACACCACCAAAATCTCATCAAATGTTGCCAAAAAC
The DNA here is from genome assembly GCA_028566515.2 of Pyracantha coccinea. Lineage (NCBI taxonomy): Eukaryota > Viridiplantae > Streptophyta > Magnoliopsida > Rosales > Rosaceae > Pyracantha > Pyracantha coccinea. The sequence continues at coordinate 1,688,257 of JAOTRO020000005.1, read as the reverse complement.
ACAAACCAATTCAACGTCGTAAAATATTTTTCAGTCTTTTTGTTTTTTTATAGTCATTCTCTTGTTTATGGCCACATAATTGAATAAATTAACGGTAAATAAAAAAAATAGAAACAAGCAAGAGAGAGCGGTAGAAGCAAAACGATGTGAAGATCGTTTTCCGTAATTTAAAATGGGAAAAAATGGAAAATAGAAAGTCATGATGACTTTTGTACTATAGTATTCATGAAAATGTGAAGACATGATCCAAATGTACATCTTTACTTTCATGCTATACCTAACACGTTGTTGGTTCTACCCAGTTAATTCATTGAGAAAGGTTATAATTTATGAGCAGAGCTAGCTAGCTCAGATATACGTACTAATTGAAGTGACGGAGCTTCCAAGCTGTTCATGGCCACTTGCTTTGTTACTATATTTAATGAGTTTCATGTTCTTTGATTCAATAAGTAGTGGAAGTTTGGTGAAACATTACACACCAAAATCTTCTAAGTGGGACCTTTATGCAATTATGCGAATTTTCTTCAAATGGACCCCAAATGGCTGCGCCAAGTGTCGTTCACATACTTCACATTTATATATATATATATATACACACACATATATATATATACAGAGAGAGAGAGAGAGAGAGAGGAAATTGACATGCAGCATTCTTGACATATAAGAAACATTTAGATATGCATGGTTGAATTTTTATTTTCAATGAAAATGGTTACTGTACTATGATTTATTTACCAACACTATGTACATATTGAAAATGGTTTTTGACCACAAGTACATATATAACCATAGAAACTAGTGCATTCTTACATATTGTTGAGAAAGGATATTCAGGTCAAGTACTTATTACTAAATCATAATTTAAATAACTTGTAAAAAACAAGAATAACTTTTTTTTTTAAAAAAAATTTGTTATTAATAAGGAGATGGGAGAGTTCGAAACTGTTACAATAATTTAGGAGATGAGGGAGTTTTAAACCCCAAACGCATAGGTGGAAACTCAACACCCTATCTACTAGGATATTAGACCACATGCCGAAAGAATAACTTAATTTGTGATCCTTTTTTTTTTTTAATCCTATATGTGCATTTAAGTATGAAAATTTAGCTGTACATTAAAATATATGTAAACACAAGCTACACAAAACACTAAAATGGATATATATATTTGGTAACTTGGTATCAATATGAAACAACTACTTTAAAATAGGCAAAGATAGTTTCACTGATTATACACAAACTTGTTTTCATCCATGAAACGGCAAACAAAGGTTTCCCCAGCAACTAGAATTTTTTTATCTTACTACGCGTTATCCATTTCATCACAAGATTTTTATAATCAGTACTCTCTTTCCATTGAAAATTTTATTACCTTCTAGTGTATGACATACATCGGATGATTATAGATGTGCTAAGGATATAATAACTAAAAATCAAGGTGTATAGTAGAAAAATCTCATTTTCAATTGAGTTAAATGAGGGCGAAAACTATGCTAGCTCTACGAATGTATAACATGCATCAGAGCAATCGAAAGCTAAAATTTACAGCTTCAGATTCAACGGCCAAAGATCTCAAGATGTACTTTACACCGCTGCATAGTAGAAACTCATCTTTCATTTGAGTTAAGTGAGGGTAAAGACCAATGGTCCCAACTTGTTCTTGTGCACAGGAGGTGAGATTTATTACAAAGTCAAAATCGGGTACCTTTTGGGGCTCCAGAGACCCTTTAGAGGCCAGAAGAAAAGGACAAGAGAAGTTTTAGAGGTTTGGAAGGCATGTCCCATATCTGTGAAACTTGGCTGCCAACCTGCAAGCATGTCCGGTTTCTCAGACAAAGATTTGGGTATCTTTTGACAGGCTAAGAGTTTACCACACCCTATCAACAAATGTTTCAAAGGGTATTGGACTTTGGAAATTATAAGTTATTGGGTCTTTGCAGTAAAAGGTGTTAGGTGAGTACTTCTAATGCCCTATCCCATACAAGGCCCACTAGTTTTTGGTTTTACATTTTTCTTGGGTCCACGTGGATTAAATTGACAACTATTTTCTTGTACACCTTCATTAATTTTACTCCCAACTTATTTATAAGACATTAAGAGCATTTCCAATGTCAAAAGGTTCAAATCAGCATTAACGTTCAAAAAAGATAACAACTGTGTTTTCTAACTAAAATATCAACTCCGATTCGGCATGACCTAGATTCATAGCTATCACCTTTACTACAAAAAAATGACCAATAATTCTTTCTTTTTTTTTTTGTCAAAGGTAGAATGTATTAAAGTCTCAAAGAAAGGTTAATATCTTGGGCCAAGATATTAAACAAAAATTCAGGCCCAATACAATCCCAAACAAAAGCCCTTCCTTTCTTACATACATACTTGGCCACCGAGTGAGCAGCTCTGTTACTCTCTCTAGGCACGAAAACGAAAGCCACGTACTGCATCCTACGTGCTAGAGACTCAATGTCACCAAGCAAACATTCAAACCTAAATGTGTCTCGACTCTTTATCCATTTTCATAACCGTGATGGCCACATTTGTCCTTGTACATTTGTTCAGCCACTGTGTCATACCAGTGTTTCAACTCGTATTGATATTGTCACTAATCCTATGAGTTAGACTTTTTCATCTCTTTTGCAAATGATGTTAATGGTTTTTTAAATTGCAAATGACTTTCATGTAATATTTCAATTGTGAAAATTTTCAAATCCAACTATTTTTTATCTTTAAAATTTCAATATATGGTACAATGTTCTTTCTCAATGCGTTACTTTTTTGGGATGAATAGGGTAAATGCCCAGAAAATAATAATTAACTAGCTAGAGATTGATCGAGACCAAGCTCGATCAAATAGAACAAGATCTCCAAGTTGAAGAGGTTGAGCTGTTTGATTTTGTTCGATCGATTGTTGTATGATGTTTTGGGATCATGGGGAGATTAATTTGACTTCCATATTCCTTTAGCCCGCATTGGTTGAGTAATGATCTTACCACAATACTAGATCGAATTCATTGGTTTCGACAAATTCTGCTCGTCATTTGGCTCTGGAAGAAGGATATATAATAAGGAACAATCAATTTATTGTGAGAAAACCCAAGATGTGTATACCGATTTATTGTGTGCCTCTCTTGAGCTGGTGCTCTTCATATAGTTAATTGTAATCCATATGCATTTGCCACTTCACTAAATGAAGTTTGCCCTTCTCAAAAAATTGGTTATCTTTACAGCAGGTCTCATTTGTGTGCTAAAAAATAGTAAAAACTGATGCATCTAATCCTTCATCTTTTGGAGAAACTCAGACACCAATTGCTTCGTTACAACTGTAGGAGTTGGTCAAAACCCATGCATAAAAACGAACGGCTATCTCTCTCGTACACATGCATTAAATGCTATGTGCAGCTCCATCTCTTTCAATCACTCTCTGTCTCTATGTCTCTCAAACCTCTCTCTCTGTCTAAAGTGCCCCTATGCTTATGGGTTTAACGCTGTCAATTACGAACCTTTTATTGCTTTTTTTTTTTTTTTCTGGTCCAAAGATAGAATATATTAAAACGAATGAGAATGTTTACATCCTTAGCTAGGATGTTAAATAAAAAATTCAGGCAGATACAATCCCAGACAAAAGCACGACCCTCCTTAAAAACATACTTAACCACCGAGTGAGCAGCACAATTGCTCTCCCTAGGCACTGAGGTGAACACCACCGATGTCAACCTAAGTGCTAGACTCTCAATATCACCAAGTATACATTCAAGGGTAAAATCCCAAGCCAATTCATTCCTAAGCATCTGGATTATCAACTTAGTGTCGAATTTGATAACCACATTCTCGAACCCGTCATCAATGCAAGTCAGCAGGGCCTCCCGAATCGCGAACGCTTTAGTAGCGGCAGGAGAGTGACAGAAACCCACCCCCGAGCCACCAGCAGCTTGGAGCAACCCAGCAAAGTCACGACTAACCCAGCCCACCCCCACATGGAGGCTAGTCTTGCACTATGCCGCATCAGTATTGACTTTGATGATCCCAAAACCCGGCTTCAGCCATTGAGAGCCTATGCGACCCGCATCCCGTGCAAACAACCCACCCTCAGGGCGAACCTCTGTAGCCTCCCTAGCCATTGCATCTCTAAATTCAGAAATGTTTTTCTTCCAAATCTCCAAAATATCCATAGGTTGCCGATACACTCCATTAAAAACAATGTCATTCCTATTTTGCCATAGCCGCCACAGGCCGAAGGACATCTCCTGCATGATCTCATCGGCAGAATCCCGATCCTTGACATGTTTACAGAGGTTTTCCCAGGTTTCTAAGAAATCCATACCTGCCAAGCCATGGGAGTTTAGATGGAGTGGGGAGCAAAACCAAAACTGGTGGCTGAGAGCGCATTGGAAACGTATGTGATTTTCAAATTCGTCCACCATGCCACAGACCCCACACACATTATCTACCCTCATATGGCGCCTTTTCGAATTGCGTCTAACCGCCAGAGCATGATTACAGCAACGCCAAATGAAAAGTTTGATTTTATTGGGAACCTTTAGCTTCCAAATCTGATTCCATACCTGGGGATTCTTTTGGTTATCGCTAGGCATGCCCAACCCTTTTTTCCTCAAAGTTTTCCATGAGGCTAACAGCCACTCCATACCCGGATTTGACCAAGTACTCTCCATTAGCATTATAGTGCCACACCAATCGATCACAGCATCTAGTCCTGCTCAAGGGAATGCTTAAGATTGGCGCAACGTCCTCCTTATTAAAGCCCATCGAGACCATATTAGCAAATGCTATCTAGGTTCTACTTACGAAGCTTCCTAGCTAAGAGCTTAAGCCTTCTTTTTCTATAAAACATTAATGTTAATCGTAACTGTTTAAATAAAAAAAATAAAAATAAAACAGTAGAGAAAATCCTATTCCGATCATTTTTGCACCCCATGTCACTGTCATACGGTATTGCGATTATCTGATGATTTTACATTTATTTATATTTTGATTAGGAATCGCCAGGCCAATTTTACTCCTCAAATTGTGCCCATTGTCGAAATACAGTCTTTTAATTCATGAACATTTTGCAGTAAAAAACTGGAAATGTTGATGGAACGCCTAGGAACCCGCATTCTATATATATACATAAGAAATAATATGTTTTGTTTAGCATTTTCCTGATAACAACTATATCTTTGGCGATTATTATGTGTAAGGGAGATAATTTACACGCATTATTTTTATAACCTCGTATTTTTTTTAATTTTGACTGTTGAAATGAATAAATCATACAAGAATAAAGCACAAGATTAAACATGAAGGCGTATAGGCTTAAGTAGTTGTGTATTTACCATTTCCTAGGTGCACCATCCATAGATGACAACAAAAAATGCAAAGAGGAAAATTAGGGTTGTGTTTATGTAGAAAACAAGAGTTCATCCTATAAATAATCGTGTAACGTTATCATTGATCCATCAATTCTATCTAGTTTATTAATTTGTTGTGTTTGAGTTGATGCACAAAAGTCGTCAACATAACTATTAAGAAACAAGAAAACAAAATTTTGATTTCTTCAAGTAATGTCACTCTCATAAATAGGAAAAAAATAATGAAAAGTTGTTCTACATAGTATTACTCTTTTCGTATCTTGAAGGCCATAAGAGCAACTCCACCGAGGGGAGTAACCCGCTGGACCAGAGACTAAATAGGACTCAATAGCCGGCGATTGGGCTGAGGGGGAACCCGAGTGAGAGGCCTGGCTCGAATCGGTGGCCCGAGAGCCTGAGGGCCAGGTGATGCCAGGCTGACGTCAGGGTGACGTCAACCACGATTTAATTACTTTTGCGTTAGGCGCGTGGGGGCGCGTCCTTGACAAGTTTTCAGGTGCTGGGGTCCGCAGTGCAGACGACAGAAAAGTTACCGTTGGTGGCCACGTGGCACGTTCTCTTCCGTTGTATATCAACGGTTACTTTTTCTAGATCGTTGGACTTCCAACGGTAAAAAAAAAAAATTTGAAACCTTCCACAATATCAACAGTTGGATTTG
>JAOTRO020000005.1:1657736-1668913 GCA_028566515.2 Pyracantha coccinea | reverse complement strand
TGAAGCGTTGAAGCTCTAAAACTCCCAAGCAAATCCCGAAGAATCAAGAAAGCTCTCTTTGTTCTTCGTCAAATCCATCAACCTTCAAGATCAAGCCTCGACGGCCCTTGAAGAAACTTCCCTCAACCTTCAAGATCAAGCCTCAAAAGCCCTTGAAGAAACAATCATCCATCTTCAAGAACAAGCCCAAAAGCCCTTGAAGATCGTTCATCGTTCATCATTCATCCATCTTCAAGAACAAGCCCGAAAGCCCTTGAAGACCGTTCATCGTTCATCCTAAGATCAAGCCCCGACGCCCCCTTTGGATCAACAACATCAACAAATCCACACATCCAACCGTTCATCCAAGATCAAGCCTCGACCCCCCTTGGATCAACCGCACATCCACAAATCAACTTCGTACGGAGATCGAATCAGAGGAGCAAATTCAAGAGATATTGTAACCCTAACACAAAAATCAATACAAATATTATTTTGTACACGTGTTTTTGTCTCGTTCGTTTCAGAAAAAATTCGTGTTCACAATAATAATCATAAAGAAATTCATAACATCAAATTCTATATGAGATTAATATAAAAAACTCAAGAGAAAGTTAGAAAAACGGACAAACTTAGAGATTGAGGCTTGCATAAATGCAATGTTCTAAAGACAAAATTTTGCCCCTACTATTGTGCTTGTAGTTCGGTAGACGTATCTCCCGAGATTCAACAATCTATAATCTCAAGACGTGACTCAGAATTTGACAAACGAAGAATGAGAGAAACAAAGTGGGGAAACCCTATTTCTCAAGAGTAAAAATTAAATCTAATTTTCTATATACCAAATGGTTTCATGGGTTTATAAAGAACCCAATTAGTACTTATTAAACAAATGTAACTTTTCACCTACAAGTATACATCATTTAGCAAGGGAATGCACCTAAATAACATAAGAAATACGATTAACACTATTTTTCATTCAATTATTAAAATTATATATTATAATATTTCACATTATAATGTATAATTTCCAACACATAATGTGGCGCTGATGGTTGGTCTCCCTGACATTTTCCACTATGAACTAATTACGTTCTTCGTATGAATGTGGGGGTGCCAACTGGCAATCGAGCTCGGTCAAACTAGTATAATAAAGGTGGTAATTGTAGTGTTGAATGCGTTGTTGACTTCTGCACCAAAGCAATTACAAATAAGGAAGGAACATGCCTCGGCCTTGGGTTCTAGAACCTGAAGGCAAGGTTACTAGATCACTGCGAAGTTCAATAATTAGTTCAGCTTTTGCTGTGTCAAACAATTTATCCCTAGGAACACCTCAATTCATCGAAGCTGATGAAATAATCTCTTGAGACGAAAAATGGAGAATTCTTGAGACGTGGATAGATAATCAACCAATCAATTGCAGTGTTGTTAGTCCAAACTAAAAGATTTTCATACTCATCCATTCCTCACCAATCCGTGCCATGCAATTGCATGATCCACATAACCACCTTTTTGGATAAATAATCCACAAGGATCAGCATATTCGCACAGAACCATCTTTCTGGACTTGGTTCTCTGAAGTCTTAATCCCATATGCAATGTAATTCCAATCTTTATCCTTTTGCCAAGAGTCCCCATCCGTGCTAAGCATCCCAATATTCAAGCCATCCTTATCAGATTAGCAATTCTTGCACGTCAATGACCTAACAAAGTTTTTTACTCTCTCATACTGTCATACTCATAAAGGTTTTATCCTCTTTAAAGTGAGATTAAACCATTATAAAACACATTAGAAGATAAAAAAATATCATAGTAATTTAAAAATACCAAACACATTAAAAAAGTAAAAAAATTAATGTACAAGTATTAAAAATGTGAAAGAATATATAAATGCTCATGATTGCATCCTAGACGTTTAGATGATGGTTACATTATCGTTTAGATTTTTAAAACTCTTCAAACCCTCTGGAATAGTGTTTTTTATTTGAATGAAAAAATAATAAATTCTTTTTAAATAATGTAATATAATCTAATTAATTCTTTTAAGGAAATATTAATATAAACAAAACTTTTTATCAACAACCCTTATAAAGACAGATTAAACTACCAAATTATACAGTGAGAATCCAATTTCTTTATCACACTTTGGTCTGTATTCATGGCGCTCGCTGCGTGTCTCGTGGACGGCGGAAATACTGCAATGACATTACATTTCAGTTTCACGAAAACTATCAACTTAACATTCAAGAGGACATTCATATTCAGAACCCTGCTGTCCTGAAACTTGGGCCTCTTAGCGTCTTATTCCATGCTGTTTCTCCTTAGAGGATCATCATTTCCTGCAACAAATAGATGTAGGTAAAAACCCAAACGTAGGCTAAAACACTCAAACTCATAAAAGGATTAACCGTGAGCTGAAGTACGCTCGCATCAAAACCAAACATTGATACACAACTTACAAAGATAAAAGCATAACGGAGATGCATCACTTGATAAGAATGCATCTTATCGGTGACCCTTCTGCACCCGGCAACCTCAAAGGTAAGCAGTGGACAGAATATATTCCTGGTTCGACGTCATCCAGTTTTAAGGCTTCAACAAGAATGATTTCCTGGAACATGAAAGCAGTGTTAGTGTTGAGTCTTGAAATGGAATTTCTGGTTAAATCAGAGAACCATGTGAGACAACTCGATTGCCTCTTTTTTTTGGTGCTGCATTTACCACTGTTCAACAGTCTACCAAGTACCAACTGGAACTCATCCAACTAAAATGATCATGAACTAAAGAAAAAACCCTTTCATGTCTTATCGAATAACGATTTCTTACCCTGCCTTCTAGAAAAACAAGGTGGGATGGAATCAAATCATCATATGCAGCAACGGATAAGTAATCAATTCCTATAACAAAAGACCAACAAGTCAGCTTCAATAGAAAGAACAGAAATGATAACATGAACAACAATATAATCAGTAATATCTCACAGAGAAGAATTCAGTATAAGATTATATTACCGTAATTACGTATGCATACTGTTAAAAAACTATGTGTCATAATAAAAAAGAACAGATGTGCGAATGTATATATATCTCACCAACAAGTTTAATGTTAGTGTTCTCCACCAACCACTGTGCTCCATCCCTCATAAATCCCACATAGCTGCTGTCAAACTCCTTTTGGAACATAAGCCGTCTAAAAGTGAAGTAAGCTCTGGTTAGTATAACGTTTCTTTGAATTGAATTTTTTTGTTAATATTCTGCAATATTTTAAGATTTCTGAATCAAATTGAATTAGTACAAACATCAGTAGTCCAACCACTGACAAATAAAAGGTGTTGGAAGGAATGATTAAACAGAGGAAAGGTCGCCTCAGGCATAAATTTCCCTTGTTTTTTTCCGAAGAAAGGTCTAGTAAAACAAATAAGGCATTTTATTTGCGGGAATTGTCATGAGTACTAGATAAGGAACAATGTATCAAATTATAAACTATCTAAAAATTTCAACAGCAAAAAGAAAAGAAGCAGCTTTACAACAATACAACGTAACTGGTATACGCACAGGTGCACGTGTGTGTGGGCGCATATTGCCAATAGTATACAAAGACTTTATTTATCACAGTACCTGTCTGTGTTTAATGTTCTGAACAGCACACGACATACCCCCTTGGGAATATGTAAGGACTTCATAACCTCAGCTGTGATAAGCATGTAGGACAGTCAAAAACCTAAAAAAAAGGAAGCAAATAGACTACATGGTATGTTATGTTCAATTGTTTCTAAGTAGTGTTTGTTTAGCAACCAAAAGGTTACTTATCTGGCCTTCCAGTTGCTACTTGAGCACCAGACATGATTTACATTTTGTATGCATATTGAAACAAAGGATAAGGTCATAAAGCTCCGCTTTCATCCACATAGAAAATAGTAGTTTGAAAGAAAAATACATACCGGTTATATTCTTATCCCTCGGAACGTCAACTAGCAATGCAGGACCTTTCGACACAAAGACGCATAATAATCACAAAAATATCAGTGATACAACCAATACAAGCAATGAGCCTTTTCCCCTATTGCTATGTTACATTGTGAAAACAGGGTCAAATGCTAATACACATGAAAGGCACAAATTGCAAAACATCAAACAGAATACAGAACAGAAAACCCAAATTCTGAAACAGAAATGAAAAGAAAGATTGATAATACCTCAAGATGCCCAAAACAGGAAATCCGGAAAAGGTGAAAGCCACTTTTCTTATTAGAATGTGAGGATCAACCCAAAACCAATTGACATTGAGTACAGAGGCCCAAGATCATTTAAACTATTATGTAAGGTTCTAAAAAACGTTAAGCGCTAGTGAGGCGACGTGTTGGGGTCTAAAGCCTAGCAGTTAGGTGGACTAGGCAAATTTAAGTAAATTTGTTATATATAATATAAATATGTGCGTATTTATACTTTAATAAATATATAATTGTACAGGATACATAAAATGCAAAATAAAATGAACATATAGATTATAAAGCATTAGAACATATTGAAAACATAGAAAACATAGAAAACAAACATATAATGAGTATCATCCAATTATTCAACAAGTGTATTACATTTTATTAAAAATAAATAAAATGAAAAATAAAAGTTATTGAATTTCTTTCTAAATAAGAGTCACGATCTAAGTGAGTTTAGACACATTTTCTTAATTTTCAAACGATTAATTAGAACAGTAACCAATCACTACGGCGAAATTTTAAGAACAGTACTATTACGCAAGCCTTTAATTCCTCGGAATTCACACTCTTAACATTTCATCTTCAACTTTGAACTACCTAACCGCTAATATCCCACTTGCCCCAAACAACTCCAAACCCCCATAGAAATATATTACCTCGGGTAATTTCGTCGAACACTTGGTATGCACTCACTCAACCGTATTAAACACTCAAAACCCTAAACTAGCCATGATTAAAATCAAAGAAACAGTGAAGAATCAATAACTGAATTACCATTAAGCACATCCAAGTCAAGGGTATCGACATCGAAGCCGGCGTCGAAGTAGTGATCGATGACGTGGCCGGGGGCATCGACGTGGGTACCAGTGTGAGTGGGCAGCTTCATCTCAGAGTTGTTGGCGATGGAGCCGTTCTTCATGCTGTTGGGGAGCCAAAGGAACTGGCCGACGCCGTCGTTGGTTTCAAAGGCAGGCATGGTGGCGCTGTACCGGTGGCTGATGTCGAAGATTCGTCCATTGCCGTAAACTTCACGGCGAGGAGGGATCAGGGTGTCGGTTTCGGCGGCGTATTCGACGGAGGTGGTGCCCGGAATAGAAGGATAGGCTGTGGTGGCGACGGAGTAGGAGAGGGAGGAGAGTAGGAGGAGGAGAAGTATTGGCTCCATGGTGGTGCGTGTGGCAGTGGGAGGAGGTTAGATGAGAAGTGGGCCGGTGACTTTACGACTAGAAGACACGGCTTCGTAAATGATAAAAATGACGGTTTTTTTTTTATAAGAAAACTAATGAGTAAGATTTGGAAAATTTTAGTTTTAATAAAAAAAATCATGTTATAAGTTTTGTTTAATGATTAGTACAAGGTTTGTATTAAAGTAGTCCAACTAAAAATGGTTCAACTATAAAAAAAATTATGATTTGTCGATGTTCCCTAACTTTTTTAAGTTGAGTTCCATATTTTCGTCGTTAATAGAGTTCGTTATTATTTTGCAAACCTTCTTCTTTTTCTTTGAAACAAAAACATAGATCATCATGCTATTTAATTTATATTTTGTATTATTTCGTTGAAATGTGATCGTCGTTATTATTCATAGTGCATTCGAGGTACTGTTTTTCAATTTTTCTTTGTCAGTGGAGTTCATCCTTTGTTTCTCCAGAAAATAAATTTGAGATCTGCATGCTATTCAATAATAATGACGGGTAACTGTTTCTGGACTGTAAAAATAAACTGTTTATGGATTTTAAGTAATACTGTTTCTGAAATCTAAGCTACTGTTTATAGAATTTAAGTCACTATTTTTGAATCCAAATGAAATAGACACACTATTTATTAAATGTAAGCTAGAAAATAAATAGTGAAATTCACTGTATTTGGATTCATGGCAAGATAAGCATCATGTTTCTTAAATATAATCAATTGCTGCATGAAAGAAAAGAAACAGTCAAAGGTTAAAAAATAAATTGTTTTTGGAATCTAAGTCGCTATTTTTGAAATTTAAGTCACTGTTTCTGGATTTTGGTTCTTTTCTTTTCAGATACGATGTTTGTTTGTGCACAGACAAAACAAAAGAAAAGAAACACTGTATTAGATTGTTTTTCCAAAAACAGTGTTATGTTTCGAGTTCTCCAGAAACAGTTTTATGTTTTGATTTTTTTTTAGACACTTTTTCGCCTATTTCTACCATTAAACTTCTTTGAACTTGTTTCGGCAGCTTTGTTTCGATGAATGCTTCCTTTTTCAACTTTGATTTGGTTGTTTTTGAAATGGGGGAATTCGATTTGATAGGAAGACAAGGAGTTATTATGGCGGTTTCGTGCTGGGTTGAGGTTGGTGAAGAGTCAGAACAATATCAAATCATTTAGAGGTATTTACGGAAGTCTAGATTTGTAGTGGGTTGGACTTATAAGTTTGACCCGTGGACAATAATTTTGAATGATTTTTTATTAAACTTTGAGCCCTTTTGGTTAAATAAGATTTTGGGATGGTTTTTGGTTAAATATTTGTTGGCTCAAACCCTTTTCATTAAAGCTCCCTTGAGAAAAACCCTAACTTTCCTAACATCGTCAAACATATCTTGCAAACAACACTCTGCTTGACAATACATCTTACAGTTTGTATTGGACAACACTGACATCGTAGAGTCAGACAAACGTGGAGCATCTTACAGTTTGTATTGGACAACACTACTCCAAGTTTGATTGACTACCTATCCAAGTCTTTATCAACAAGAATTCTTGGAGACCTTGTTGGAAGAGGTCACTTCATCTTTCTCGGCTTAGGTTATATTGTTTAGCACATTGAAAGCCAAACTTATTTTATGATTGGATTCACAAGTACATTTCAGTTGGATATTCACAAGTACATTTCAAAGTTCGACACTTCGATGGTCGAACCACATCTACAATCAAGACACTTATCTCCTTTGAGTATTTGTGTCCATATAGTCTGAAACTGATTTGGCGCACTTATATTTGGACAAACATAATCGAACCAGCCGAGTCTGGTGTAGGTGATTCGTAAATTTCGAAGTAACTACTAGCCTTGCCTTCAGACTCTAAAACCCAGAGGCCTAGACGAGTTCTTTCCTTGGTCGCAATCGCAAGATACAGAAGTTTAGCACGTTTGACACCACCACTAACACATTCATTCACTCATCGACTGAGCTTAGTCATCAAGTTGGCATGCTCCGAATTCAATTGTAGGTTAAGTTGTTTTTAGACTGAACACAACCCTATTAAAAAATTTGACTTCACCATTGCTTATAGTATTTTGTATTTGCTTCCATCTCTCACAGTCCCACTCGTATCTTTAGTTGGCACTTGGCAGCCTTTTTCAGTGGCTGGCCGTGAGATGAAACTTATTTAAGAATATCGATCTATGCAAACCTTAAAAGATGATACTAATTTGCACATAAAAGAATATCTCCTTAAAAAGTAAGATTTTGTGTGAACTTTTCGTCATCTTATGTTTTTGACATAATTTTTGATGTGGTTTAGATTTGTGAACGCTTTGTAAAAAAAGTGCAATCCTATATGCCAAAAGCTTCAAAGGAAACATTACACAGAAGAAAAGTTACTGACTTAATAAACAAGAAAATCACCGACAGATTGCTTTAGGATTAGGGTAAAAAAGAAGAAGAAAAAGAAAAAGAAAAAGAAAAAGAAAAAAGAGGTAGGTCCTCCAGCATTTTTCAATGGGTCAATCTCAAGCAAGGTATATTTTTGTTCCACTGTGTAACAGAACACTCAACTTAGTGCATTAGTAATTTTCTACCAGAGATCGAGAAAACGGAGATTGAACATTTCAGTCACAGACATCCATTGGCGTACATAGAAGAACGGAGAAAGGATGGTCGATTCGTTATTTGCAACGGGTGAGAGGAGGCCGTGGTTGGCCCTTGCTACACTTGCAACCAATGTGTCAATCCCTATTTCCCCTACAACCTCCACAAAACATGTGCGGACCTACCCCGTGAGATCCGCCACCCTATCCACCGCAAACACCCCCTTAAGCTCCAATGTTACAAAAAATCCTTTCACAGTTTACACTTGTGACTCCAGCGACCAGCCTTGCCGAATAGCCTACACTTGTGCTCATACGTTACCACACCGCATTAGGATCAGTGCGCACGAACACCGCCTCACGCTCATTTGGTAACTTGAGGATGCCTACCGAGGGACCAGTTTTGTAAAATCTGCTATACAAACACTGATTGTTGCCGCGCTGTTTATTACTGTCGTCGGTGTGGTTACGTTGCTGACACTCTATGTGCCTTCGAGGAAATAACCGACACCTTTGATGATGACAATGCCGACGACGACGATGATCTTATACTTGGTCAAGAGCAGTGGAACACGGCGGATGACCAAAGAGAATCAGCGGCGGCACAACAGATCAAGCATTTTAGTCATGATCAACATTTGTTAGTCCTCAGTGATGCAGTTAGAGATCTTGATGGTACAATTACTTGTGACGGTTGCATGCAACCCATCACCATGATCACCGGTGCCTTTTATAGTTGTTGCGCCGAAGAAGAACGATGCCGTTTCTATCTACACCAAAACTGTGCTCATTTACCTAGAACAAGGCTTCACCCACTTCATCGACACCAGATCACACTCCTCTCGGCAGCTCCTTCATTTGACAGAGTCCTTAAGTGTCATATGTGCCGAAGCTCGAGCCAAGGCTTCTCTTACTATTGTAACAAATGCGACTTATACCTTGACCTCCAATGCATTTCTGTTTCAAACCCTCTTAAGCATGACGCTCATAGGCACCCGCTCTTCTTCAACTTTCATCCGAACAAAGAAGATTGCAAGGGTTGTGGTATTTCTCTTACGGACGTACGCTTCAGTTGTATCAAGTGCAACTTCCATTGTTGTGTTGCATGTGTTAAACTACCTCCTACTGCAAGGTAAAAATACCTCGATCTTACTCTCAACCTCACCTATCATCCGGTTCCAAACGAACTAGGTGAGTATTATTGCGAAATATGTGAAGGAGAACGAGATCCTACACATTGGTTGCGACTTTGATTGCCATCCTCATTGCCTTCTGGGGAGGTATCCGCAAGTCAAGTTAGGGAGCAGTTACAAGCATAATGGTCATCCACACCCTGTTACTCTTGTTGATAAGAGAAAGAGTGCCATTCCTTTCGATAAGCAAGAGAGCATTCTTGATTGTCAGTTGTGTGGAGAACCTTGTGAAGGTTTGGTGTTTGAATGCGCGGAGTGTAATATAAGTACTCACTGTGAAGGAAACTGTAATTCTAGTCTCCAAAGAAGAATAAGAAAATGCCATTTCGCTTATTGAATTTATTCATTCTGGTTTCAAATTAAATTTCATTTCTAGTCCAAGGTTTTCTTACCCATGAAACTGTTATAAGTTCTAGCGGATGTCAATCTTTCGTTAGCCATAAATCATAGAGAAAATAATTCTTGATGTCAATCTGGAAATTCAAAAAATTTAGTACCCGAAATGTAGTCCCTTATGCCGAAGGATCTTACTAGCAGTAGTCCGTAGACCTATACTACTTACAATCTGAAAATTTTTGATAACTAAACCATTTAATCCATGTGCTATGCTCTCTGTAGGGTCGAATTTTTTTTTTCTTGTGAAAATGGTTGCCCGAAGATTAACATTTTGACAGGCTTTAGTGGCTCAACAGTGTCGTCTCTCGAAACTTGCATACGTGAATCTAGACCACACAAACAATGCAACCTGGGCTCATTCTAACGACATCGAATGTGCTCCTATCTGTTGCCACCTTGATTTATTACAACAGGGGATCTACAAAAAGCATACAAAGTTTATTGTTTCAGAACCGTTAGCTATATTCTTATAACTAGTTATTACATACTCAAAATTTCACAAACTCATTGAACAATATCGTTGTTTCATCGAAGTTTTAGAAGAAAAGCAATGCAGATCAACAATAGAAGAAACACATGTTGGGAGGAATGTGTTTTTCACTTCATGTTTGTCAAATAAGAGCTGGAAAAGTGTTGTTTTTCCTATACCATCCCCACCAACAATGCCTACTTCCCTGAACCGATCATCACTTCCTTGCTGGAAAAGCAACTTTTTCATTGAAATCAAATCCTCATCACATCCATAAACCTTGGAAGCATCTACTGAACGAGTAGTCCACCTCAAAAGCTCTCTGTCCTGTGAGCTTGCTTGGCCATTATTAGGTTGTGGAGCAAAATTTCCATGGGATGATCTCTTTTATGTGTTATAACCTTGAGCTCCCTCTTGATCTTGCTTAACTCCCTCCTGATTCTGTTTATGGTCAGTAGCTCCTGAGGGGAGTTGAAATCGTGTTTTCTCGGGCATCTGGCACTCGGTTTAAAAAATTGTTGAGGTAGTAAAGTTTGTCCCTGATGGAGTCTGAGCTGAAAATTTCTTCAAGCAAAGTCTTTATTTCTTGAAATTGATTGTACTGGGGAATCTTGGAGATACTTTTGTCTTTCCCATCAAGTCCACTCCGGAACTTATCCATTAGATAATGTTCAGTTTCTTGAGCCATTGGAATAACCTCTGCAACTCTCTTTTATTTACTAAAAATTGTGACCATAACTGGCAAGAAAAGAAAAAAATTGGGAACTTGTACATCAGGGTTTGGGTTTTTCTTTAGATGCATTGAAATTTGAAAGCACATATATGAAACCAAAGAAGAAATTTAGACAAGTACCTGATTGGCTGGGGTGGATTCGAAACTGAAAGTCCGGCACACCAACAAGCTGTGGTAACTGGTAACTTCAGTTGGCTCCTAGAATGGCTGAGAGGTGAAGAGAGACTGCAGTTGACTCCTAAATTGGGAACTTGTACATCAGGGTTCCGGTTTCCAGTTTGTTGGAAATTATATATTATAGTATAAAATATTGTAATATATAATTTTAATAATTAATGAAAAATAATGTTAATCATATATCTCAGAAATGTTATGTTATTTAGGTGCATTCCCTTGTCAAATGATGTATAC
>JAOTRO020000005.1:1646447-1657636 GCA_028566515.2 Pyracantha coccinea | reverse complement strand
AAAATAATAAAGATGAAGTGCCGATGTAGTACCTAAACTATTACCTCAGTGAAAATTAGGTTCCTGGATTATTTTTTAAGTAAAATAAGCCCCTAATTTTATTAAAAATTGCTAATTTCATCCCTACTATTATATTTATAGTTATTTTATCCAATTTTTTGTCAACTTAAGTCACTTGAAATACTTTAGAGTGTAATACCGTCATTTTCTCGCATATAAGCCCTTAACCTTTCATAAAGGTTGCGAATCTAACATCTAATTTACCCCTCCAAAGTTAACTTCATAAACTGTTTCTTTATGAAAAATTATCAATCTACTTTCTAATGTGTATCACATACAAGTAATATGACTTAAATTGACGGAAAATTGAATATAGTAAATTCAAATCTAATATTAGTGATGTAATTGATAGATTTTTATAATTTAAGGACTGATTTTTCTAAATAAATAAAAAAAACTTGTTTTGAGACCTAATTTTCACTTAGATGATAATTCAAGAATTACATTGATAGTTCATCCTTAAAAAATAAAATAATAAATAAAATAAAATAAAATTTGTCCAAAAAAAATTAAAAAAGTATTGCAAACTAAATGATGTGTCACCAATAGAAATGAACATTTTAGTCAACGATCAAGTAATAATCTAATCATCAATTTTTATATCATTTAATTTATAATAATTTATCTATAAATTTACTCTATTTAGCATTATGCATTAAAAAATAATTGCAGACTGCAGAGATTTAAAGAGACGAAAGTGGAGACGATAGTAGTTGCAAACTTTTTCCAGTTTCCGGTAATAACATTACAAACCCACCAAGAAACACTACTTCCACTCCCATTTCCACTCTATCCACACCTCAGTAAATACCTTTCAATTTCCATGCATCTGGCCCTAACACTCACAAACAAGAACCTCTGCAGACGGCAGACCTCAGTGATCCGAACCCACTACCCACTACGCTCATCCTCTTCATCTTCTGCAACCCTAGCTCGCCGGCGGTTCCAATGGCTTCCCTCTCGATTGGGGCCCACTTGCCTCCATCTCACCACCACCATTTCAAGAAGCGCTCCCTCCCCTTTGTCTCTAAGACCCACGGCTTATTTCCTTCTCTGCCTTGCTTCGGCTCGTCTCTGCGTGGAATTCGAGGTTCCAGATTGCTCGGCAATGGCGTGCTGGCCAGAGCTGAGGACAAAGCACGAGATTCGAGGTCTTCTTCTTCTCCTTCAGCTCAGCAGCAAAAAGTTAAATCCAGCTCCGACAGAGAGTTGCAGGTTCTTCTTTGGCGAAAAGCTTCCTTTTTTAACAGCACCCAGTTGTTAGTTTTGCTTGTTTTGCGATTTGGTTGGTTCATTTTGGCAAAGTATGTGTAAATTTGAAATGGGAAATTCGTGAAAAGTTCAACATACTCGGATAAATTTGTGAAAATTAGTGACTTTGAAAGCCCCTTTGATAATTTGTTGATATTTTGTATCTCCTTACTGCATATAGTTTAATTAATCCCTTTGAGATTAGAATTTGAAATGTATCAGTGGCACCTGCACATATAATTAGTTCATGGGTATGGAATTGCCTAATAGGATAAGACAGGGGTTTCTCTTGTCAACTAAATTGTCGAAACTCGAAAGTTTTGAAGGCCTCTAGTATGGCATCTTGCTCTTGTTTGGTGTTGATTTTCTCAATTTCTGAATCACCTTTTAGCATATTATCAGGAGTTGAACCCAAGTTCCGGATCATGTGATCCCTTATGTTCGGTTGACGAAACGAGCTCACAAGAATTTGAAGCCAGTTACCGGCCAAAAACTGATTTGCTGAAAGCTATTGCAGTATTTGCCGCAGCTGGAACAGGGGCAGTGGCAATTAACCATTCCTGGGTTGCTGCTAATCAGGTAACATTTTATTTGCAGCGTGATAGTTTGAATGTGCCTTTCCCATGATTTCCTAAGTGCTTCTTCAGCATATAATTGTACACAGTTAAAAAGGATGCTTTATTGTTGATAAGACAGAACTTGTGATACAGGACGTTGCCATGGCATTGCTGTTTGGAATAGGATATGTGGGCATCATTTTTGAAGAATCTCTGGCCTTCAACAAAAGTGGAGTAGGTTTGTTAATGGCTGTAAGCTTGTGGGTAGTAAGAAGTATTGGGGTAAGATCTATATTTACTACTTGAAATTGCAACCGCATTTGCAATATCTTTTACATATTTCCTTCTCCCAAACCTAATTTTGATACTTTTGTAGGCTCCTTCAACTGATATAGCTGTCTCAGAATTACAACATGCATCTGCTGAAGTCAGTGAAATAGTGTTTTTCTTGCTTGGTGCAATGACAATTGTAGAGATAGTTGATTCGCATCAAGGATTTAAGCTGGTTACTGACAATATAACCACTCGAAAGCCAAGGACGCTCCTTTGGGTGGTGAGTTCTTTGTTTCTTCTGTTATGCGAATGCCTATTATTATTTTCTAATGCACATTTGAGATATTGGACTTACTCTAGCGGACTCATTATTGATTATTCAATCAACAACTTCTTGGAACATACCATATTTCGCTGGATTGGCTGTGGTATAAGAGATTTGTATGTCTGCTAAAATCCAAACAGATAAGAGTGTTCAATAGAAACTACAGCCAAATCCCAAATTAAACTTCACTTTTTGTGATAGGGTTGTCCTTTTACTGTTTACATTACTTTATGTGTCAATCAAATTGCATATAATGAGTAAATGTTGAATTTTCAGGTGGGTTTTGTGACATTTTTCCTTAGTTCAATTCTTGACAACCTGACGTCCACCATTGTCATGGTTTCTTTATTGCGAAAGCTAGTTCCTCAGTCAGAATTTCGCAAGTATGTTCTAACCATCTAATATCTATTTGAAGATTGCTTAATACTGTTTCAGCTAATATCATCCAACGTTAAGTTACTTTTGGGCATTTACGCAAATGTGAGTTTTTTTTTTTAATAGTTCCAACTTTTAGAATTTAATCTTTCCTGGTGATGTGTTGGAGAATACTAGATATGAATGGTCAATGTTTCAAGGTCATTAGAGTACGGTCCAAGAAAAATCATATTAAGCTGAATCGTATATCTGTTGACGTTTTTGAAATGTTTCTTTGAATGAAGACATTGCTTCCCAGATTTCTGAAGTAACATAAAGGAGATGAGATCCTGCAAATAACTAGTTATACACATTGCAAGAGGCTATACCTTGACCCTGTCAAAGGAGTACATCTCTTGCACCGATGCATAAGGAAACCAGTAGAAAATAATTGCCCTATTTATTCCCTTACCTGCAATCTCGCCACTTGTTATTCCAGCCCGGAATTACTATCATCCTACTCATTCTAAAACTATCGGTTTCTATTATATCTTTAACAACTTGTGATTAGCATTTAAAAGAAACTTATCATACCACTTTCTGTGTCTGTTACTTAGGAAGTCAATTAGAAATAGGATGATAACTAAAACTGTGTTTGTTTCCAAATATAGTCTCTTTAAGCACCACTTTAGTGTGTTCATAATTCCTACCTCATTTGGCCATGTATAAAGTTGTACTATATTTCCTGTGCACTGTGCAATAATGGAGCCCAAACAGATGCTTAATTTCTGCTTCATTCACCGAATTGTATTTTATTGACAGGCTTTTAGGAGCTGTTGTTGTCATAGCAGCAAATGCTGGTGGTGCGTGGACTCCCATTGGTGATGTTACCACTACCATGCTGTGGATACACGGTCAGATATCCACGTTGGAGACAATGAAGGTCTTTCTCTTCACTCTGACATAAGTATTCATATATCAAATTTCTTCTCTTTTTCTTTTTATTTTTTTTTATTTTCACATTGACCTATTATCTATTTACTAGGGATTTATGCCTGATACGTGTTATTGTATTTTCCAAAGCAAAACTGGAGCTTTTATGCAACCAATCATGGTTTAGCTTATGCTGTATGTTGGTCCTATCTTAAATTTGGAAAGGTTGTACTGCAAGGATGATAGTTATAATGGTTTTTTATTTGCCTTCCACCGATCTTCAGTATGACAATATATACTTGATTTCGTTATTGAAATGTTATGAAATTTTGTTCACCTGAATTCTTTAGAGGCATGTAATTAGAATGGATATAAGCATACTATTTTATGTGGAGAAGTTTTGTAAACCACTTTTCCATTTAGAGTTTCTGTTCCTGAGTGCTAAGTTTTACCGTCTGGATATGTGGCACTTGATTATGTAGAATGATCATCCTTGAAGTAATTATTTTATCAATACTCTGACCTAAAATGAATACGTTTTTCTTGCTTCAGACCTTGTTTATACCTGCAGCCGTTTCTCTTGCTGTTCCTCTGGCGCTTATGTCCCTGACTAGGTACTTCTTTTGTGTTGTCAAACCAAAGACAGGGAATTGAGACGTGAAAGTTTGTATTAAACTTGGTGAATCGTAGATGAATGATATGAGTTTTTCTTCCATTCAGTGAAGTAAGCGGGAAAGGACCAGACACGTCCATTGTCATGGCATCTGAACAGATGGCACCTCGGGGACAGCTTGTTTTCTCTGTAGGTATTGGAGCTTTGGTTTTTGTTCCAGTGTTCAAGGCCCTAACTGGGTTGCCTCCTTACATGGGTATGCTTCTGGGACTTGGAGTCCTTTGGATTCTGACTGATGCTATACATTATGGTGAATCGGAAAGACAGAAGTTAAAAGTGCCGCAGGCTTTGTCAAGGATTGACACTCAAGGAGCACTGTTCTTCCTTGGCATCCTATTGTCGGTTAGCAGGTGAATACACTGAAACTGTACTCGACTTCTTTTTCTTGCAATTGCTAAAATCATTGTCATATAATTAGCAGCAGTAATAAAGTTTCGAGTCAATCATATATATCACATGGCTTGGCATCCTACCTCTTGGCTTTCTACAGAATATGCAAAAGTGGCTACAGAAGGCATAAATCTCACTTTCTGCATTTTAACTTCTCTTGTACTCTAGCCTGGAGGCAGCAGGAATTCTTCGGGAATTAGCGAATTACCTGGATTCTCACATTCCCAATATTGAACTGATTGCAAGTTCAATAGGAGTAGTATCGGCAATTATAGACAATGTTCCACTGGTCGCTGCAACTATGGGGATGTACGACCTCACTTCCTTTCCCAAGGATTCTGAGTTTTGGCAGCTGGTTGCATACTGTGCTGGTACTGGTGGCTCCATGTTAGTTATTGGTTCTGCAGCTGGGGTTGCTTTTATGGGGATGGAAAAGGTGGACTTCTTCTGGTACTTGCGGAAGGTATCAATGAGTCAACTGGTTTCAAATACTGTTTAAACATAACATCTTTGAAGTTTCATCCTCCTTTTGGTGTTCACGAAAAAAATCATTGTCCGTCCTCTGCAGGTGAGTGGTTTTGCTTTTGCCGGTTATGCCGCTGGTATCGCTGCCTATTTAGCAGTTCAAAACCTCCACATCTCCCTACCGACAACAGTAGCTCAGGTTCCTTTCATTTCTGGTTCATGAATTGGGACTTCTGATGATGCAGTCCATACTTCGACATGAGTGTTATTCACATTAGATTGCTAGTGATTGTGAACGGTGAATGAGCAATAGAGCGATGATTCTCTCACTTACAATTTATAAAAAAAAATAAAAAATCATAGGTTGAGGAAATAAGATTCGTGCGACAATGAGTTCAACGAGATTTGTATGAGCTTTCAGGGAAGACACTATTTCCTTGCAAAGAAATAAACAATCCCAACTTCAAATGTGGTATGAAAGCAATACAGGGTACACACATGATAGTCGCAAACTGAATTATTCTTCGTTCTCACCTAAATCTACCACAAATCATACGGATTTCCAAAATCGGGCAGGTAAGATGTAGCCACGCCACCTGACGAGAAGCAAAACATAAGGAAAAGGCAGTCTACAACTTGAGGAAAACGAACTCTTCAATCGCTTGAACATCCCCAATCCTTTTCAAAGATTGCTTGCTGGGTTGGTCATCCACCCCGATTGCCATCACAGCCTGCTTTCGCGGGGCAATCCTTCCGACGCTCATGAAGCTGACATTCACATTCTCCTCTCCCAAAATGCTTCCGACCTGTCCTATCATACCTGGCTGATCAACCTGTCTGCAGAGGATGATGCTACCTTCCAAACTCACATCAACTTCGAATGATCCAACCTTTGTCAAGTGAGGAACCCCATCCTTAACCCTACCCTCCACCTTGATCTCCCCGCTCTCTGATATCGCACTGGCAAATTTGGATTCCACGTTGGCAATCTGAACTTGGATCGAGTCAAGTGGATTCTCGGGCGAACCATCAAGAATGGTTCGCTCTTCTGTTATCCTAAGTCCTCTCTGTTTGGCAGTGAAATCTGCATTAACCAGATTCACAAAAACGCTCGATATGGGCTCAATGAGACCCTTCGTAATCATGGCTCGGAGCAACCTAGTGTCAAGGTCATCAGGAGCCCTAGCTGAAGCATACGAGACCTTGACAGTTTTCACGCCACTACCTCCTGCCACTAACTGGACTGCCAGTCTCCCTAGCTTCTCAGCAAGTACAACATATGGCTTCAGTTCTGTCAAAACCTACAATCGAGAATGGCAAGAGAGACTGTAAATTATCGCAAGCGCCTGAAGAATTTAATCTTGATATTACATACACTAACGCGTTATGAACATTTTAGATTTGGTACGTGAAACTTTAAAAATTCATAACACTCGAAACATAACAAGTAGCTTTGCAGATCCAGTTCAATTGTAACATTTCCAGAGCAGACAATAATAAACAAACCATCCAGAGACTTCTTAGAAAATGAAAGAGACAAGTATATTGGGCAAATTGCGATGGTACCTCAGCAGGAACCATTGGTGCATTGACTGCGGTAGCAGCAAGCTCTCCTTTCAAGGCTCCAACGACGGCTTCTGCAATTTCAACGGCCACGCCTTCCTGTACATCAAATTCAAAAATCATAAGATACCCAGTGAAAACAAAAGCTAGGAAATAAGATATTGATGCAAACCAGCAAAACGCTACCTGTGCTTCCATGGTACTGGCACCGAGGTGAGGAGTGGCAGTAACTCTCTCGTGCAACACCAACTTGTTGCCCTGTGGCGGTGGCTCCACCGTGAACACATCAAGAGCAGCCTACAGACAAAAAAATTCAATGACATTATTAACCTTCATGCACAATACTAAAATGCATATGGCATTTGAATATGTAAAGGGTAAGAACCAAACCTGAGCAACGATTCCGGCATTGAGCGCCCAGACGAGTGCATCCTCATCAATGACACCACCACGAGCGACGTTCACAATTCGTACCCCCTTCTTCATCTTGGCAAAAGTGTCATCATTGAGAACCTTCGCGGTGGCGGGAGTAAGAGGCATGTGCAAAGACATGAAATCGGAGGTGGCCAAAGCCTCATCGAAGCTCACAAGCTCCACACCAATGGCACGGGCACGATCCGCCGGAGCATATGGATCGTGGGCAATCACGTGCATACCGAGCCCCTTGGCACGCCGGGCCACTTCAGATCCAACTTTCCCGAACCCCATCACGGCTAAGGTCTTCCCAACAAGGGAAACACCCACATACTTGTTCCTCTCCCATTTCCCTGCAACACAACGAAATTGAATCACAACTGTTCGACGAAATGCCCCAATGAACACAAAACAAAGGAAAGATTACAACTAACAGAATAACTCACCAGCTTTCACAGACGCGTCGGCCTGAGCGACGTTGCGAGCCATGGCGGTCAAGAGAGCAATCCCGTGCTCGGCGGCCGCAACAGTGTTGGCCGTTGGGGCGTTCACCACCAAGCACCCGAACTCAGTCGCCGCAGCTAGATCCACGTTGTCGATGCCGACGCCGGCTCTTCCCACAACCTTCAACCTCCCGCCGGAGGACTCGAACACCTCGCGGGTGACCTTGGTCCCGCTCCGCACGATCAACGCGTCGCAGAGCGAGATCTTGGTGCAAAGCTCCTCGGGACTGAGATTGTAGGAGCAGTCGACATTGGCGAACTGC
This sequence comes from Pyracantha coccinea, assembly GCA_028566515.2. Lineage (NCBI taxonomy): Eukaryota > Viridiplantae > Streptophyta > Magnoliopsida > Rosales > Rosaceae > Pyracantha > Pyracantha coccinea. Next base: position 1,649,612 of record JAOTRO020000005.1, on the reverse strand, counting down.
TTGAGGAGGTTGATTCCGGGCTCTCCGAGCTTCTCGGAGACGAGGACGGTGGGCTTGGCGTCGAGGTTCGCAGCAGACAGCACCACGACCAGCCGCGGGGGGGGCCGGCGGCGCAAGGCGGGAGTAACTGAGAAAGCGGAGAGGGAGGGCTTGGAGGACAGAGAGAGTGCGGGGTTCCGTAAAAATGGGGAGCGGAGGATATGCGATGCTGATGTGGCCATATTTGGGTGGTGGCGGCGGCGATGCTACAGGTGGTGGCGGCGGCGATGGTGTTTGTATGTATGTTTTTTTTCTGGTCGAGGTGGTTTTGTACGTATAGGTGTGTGTCAAGTGGGGTGGGGAGGAGAGTGAGATTGAGAGAGAGAGAGAGAGAGGGGTCAGCCCTCAGACACAGGGTTTCGGAGCTTTGTCGTTTCAGACAGGCGGGACTTTCACGCGCTAGTTTATCGAGCGGGAAAGTCAGGATGAGTGGGAGCGCGTGTACGGAGCGAGAGTCGGGGAGGGTTGGTTTTTACCATGATTCCCCGGCCACATTTTAATTTCTTGGTAGGAAGAGGGCATCCTTCGGATTCATTTTGTAGGGATCTTAGGAACATCACATTCTAACCGTTCAATCTATATAGTACGGTCAGTTTTTGTTAAATATTATTTATGTTTAATTTTAAATAAAAAATTTAAATGATTCATGACCGTACGATACACGATAAATAGCTAAAATTGAGGATCTCTAGAATCTCCACAAACCGAATGGGATCCAATTCCTTCTTGGTAGGACTTGACAACTTTATTTATTATTTAAAAGGACACAAGATAAAGGATAATGCTAAGGGAAGTCTCTCAATAGAAATAGTAAAGAGATTGAGATTTTTTTCAATTTTCATAGATTCTCTGTCATTTCATATTTTTTTAGTAATGTTTTATAAAGTTAGTAAGGGACTTGACGTTAAATTATAAGCTGGAGAGAATACATGAAGAGTCCCATTTTGAGAGAGTCCGTTAGCATTTCTGGAGACATAAATTTTATTTCCACATTTTTAAGATAAAAAATGTTATTTTCTTGAGTAGCTCTCTACAAACAAAAACATAGGAAATAGTCGTAGACTCTAACCCCTAGCCTTTGGCTTTGGTGCGGGTGGCAACCCTTATTTTTTTTCCTCCTTCCGTCCTTTTCTTTTTCCTTTTTTTTTTCTCTCGTATTTCAATTTTCTTTTTAGTTTGTCTCAGTTTTCCTTGAGTTTTGTCTCAATTTTTTCTCTAAGCTTATCTCAGATTTCGCCTTCATGCCCCTTCCTTCACTTTGTTCCATTTATGTCCCATCTCTTCACTCCTATTTAGCCCAAGATCTACAACTTTTCCCTCATTTGTTTCCCCCAACCCACATCCTATTTATTCCTCCATTTCTCAATCTTACATATCCCCTCTCACCACTTTGTTATGTTATCCTCCACCTAACCAAAGCTGATTTTCATTATGATTCATCAACCACCACCTTCTGGTTCTTGACTCAATGGGTGTCTTCACAGCTTGTCTTTGGAGACATGCGTTGGTGTTTGGTGGCGTTCAAAGTGCACATCGCACTATTTGCTTGAATTATGGGAGTGCTTTCTTGTAGGTGGCATGTCCACCCCCATTTTCTGTTTGAATTATTCAGTTTGTTTGGTTCTTGCTTGGTCCTTCTTGGTGGTTATGGCCTTGTGATGGTGCAGCTATATTTGTTGCTTCTATAATATTCCGTCAACTTTAACCTTGACAGTTAAAATTGACCAGCGTTGACTTTTTTTCAAAATTCACCTGGGACCCTCCTACGATATTTCGACGTGCTAGTTCCTTTTCCACTCTTTTTTTTCTTTCCAAATTCAAATGATTTAATTGAATTTTACTAATGGGTCTCTATATTATGTTTACGTGCGATTACTATTGGCGACCCTGCCTTTCCTAGTTCAAACGGCTACGACCTCGCAAGTAACTGTGATTGGGTCTTTTCATTTTCATGTTATATGTGGTTTTCCCCGACACTGATTTCATATACTATGATGTGACATGTCATGTTTGACTTTACAAATAGATCTTTCGTACACTTTATGTTTATAATATTATTTGTGAGCATAATTTTGTGGCATGACATCCTTGCATCTTATATGCTCATTATTACATGTTTGCATGATGTACCTTAGTTATTTCCTTGAGGTTTTACTTCGCCTCGAAGTTTCTGAAAATATATGGAATGACAATGTTAGTTTAGAAGTGGTAGCACTCAATAGAAGAGTATATGAGGGATATTCACTTTTGGTCCCCGATAGCACTAATCTTTCAAACGTAGTAATTGTAATTCTGAACCTTCAAAAGGAAGATCGAATTCCAGTAAACCCCATTCTGAAGTAGGTTAACACAATTCCCATTCCCGAGCTAGGGCAGCTTAATAAACAATAGTTTCCAGAATTACTTCTGATGCAGTATCCGTCATTAAGGTGTGTATGGGCATAGGAGTACAAGTTGTTATACCTATGATTAGCAATAACATAAGTTATAGTTAGTTTCCCTAGAAATGACAGAATGACAATGGCCATGTCTTGGGTAGTAGCCAACCTAAGTTACGCTATTTGCCACCAGAATGGCAATGTCCGATATCCGGGAACTATCAACCAATACCAAGCGGTATGATTTCTTTATATTGAAAACACAATGCAATATAAGGGTATCATACCTCATTTCCAGGACGCTGGTTCACAATCCTATAGAGGTAAACAGTACTAGAATACTAGAGAAGTGTTAGGTAACGGTGAAACTGGCAAAACGTTAATAGAGGCAATTAAGGCCGAGGAATCAAATCTTGAAACGTAGGAGTGAACTATGTAGGAAAACAGTAAACTTATGGCAGTGTCAACCATATCACCCTCACATGGTGCCCCCGTTGGGTACAACTTAAGAATCCCAATGTCATGAGACAAAGTTTGTTACAATCAACCCTAATGTAATCAATGCATCATTCTCTTTACCAATCCAATGACGCTAGTTAATCCATAATGCAGTGAATGCATAGTTCTCATTACCAATCCAATGACGCTATTTAATCGTACTTTGTTAGATATTGTGGACTTCACATGATCTTATGAATGGATTGAGTACATCACAAGCATACCCAGGTGGAGCAACTACTAGAAGTTG
>JAOTRO020000005.1:1608434-1621623 GCA_028566515.2 Pyracantha coccinea | reverse complement strand
CATTTGAACCTGAAAACACACGAAAATAGCTTAAAACACTTTAATAAGTAGAAACTAACTATGTAAATGCAAGAAAATAGGCTAACTAAGTCGCATAAATATGCTCATATCAACCTACTCGATAAGGATATGTTAGAGCCTGAGAAGATGCCTCGACGTCGAATATGCTCACATCAACTTCTACCGATTTCTAAGGGGGCGCAAAACATAAAAATGTGAGTGGATGCAAAATAAGGTTTTGTAAAACTTTTTTTTCTTTTTTCTTTTGAACATACTAACCCTCTGTTTTGAAAACAATATAATACTACATATAATTTTTGAAAACATAAGCATGCCCTAAAAACTAAAATTAGATATATACCTATACACATTGAGAACTTTACACCTTTGGAACCATGCGTCGAAGAAATCCAATCACTTTCCTCAAGCAGGGTTGTAAAAAGGGCATTGTTGTTGAACCAGAACCTGAAAAAAAAAATTCAAAGGTTACTTTTTCTTTTATATTACGTGACTTTAACAATATATTAACTGGTTATGTGTACATTTGTAACCTTTTTGCTGACCTTTAACTTGGATATCAATTGACAGCAAAACTTGAGAAAGAGCACCAACCACAAATCACAAGTTTAGCCAAAGTGTCTGGGGAATTCTCTAAAATAATCATTCCTAAGATAAAGCCTTCAAACAAACTTCATATCGGTGCACTAAGGGCTGGTTTGGTATTTTTGTGCTTTGAAAAAAAAACTACTTCTCTTATGCTGTGAGAATAAGTAGTTGTGAAATAAAGCAGTAGAGTGTTTGGTAAACTTTTTTGTAAAAGTGTTTATGGAAAGAAAAAAAAGCAATTATAGTGTTTGGTAAACTTTTATGTAAAACAGTTGTAACTGTGTGAAATGACCAAAAAGGGTATAATACTAGAAGTGCCATTAATTTAATTTTCTCCATCTGCATCAAGTAGTCTTTCCCACTACCCCACTACTGAACCAGACTTTCCAAAAACCAAAAACAACTCTCTAGAAGTCTCCCCCACAACCCCAATTTTCTCAGTTTTTTTTTTTTTTTTGCTACGTCTTCCTTCTTTTTTATATTCTGCTCCGTTCCTTAGTCTCTCTCACATGTCATCTGATTTGCAGAACATACATGATGTAGCTGCTTGAGGAGTTCATTATATACATTAGGCAAGGCCAACGCTCCAGGATGCTGGTTTCTTTCTTCTTCTGAGACTAATCATTTTTTCTTTTTGAAATTGTATAGTGTGAATTTGATCATTCGAAGTGGTTTCCTGTATTTAATTTTGGATATTTGGAATAATTGAGTTTTGGTGTCCGTCTGAGCAATCTGGGCTCTCCTAATTTTCAAAAATACGAAGATCAGTCGCCTGTAAGCATTGCAATCTCGGAAATCTGGGCAAATCTGTGGTGCCAAAACTGAATCTGATCCTCACTGAAAAAGATAATGGTATTTCTCAGCACGATTTTGTCGGCATGGGAGTGAGAGAGAATAGACAAGATATGGGAGGAATGGCAGAGGCAAAAAAACATCCCAGGGTATGGAATTCAAGGTCAATAACGGTGATTGTTGAAGTTAGGGGTGAACAGCGTTGTGGCGGGATCGACGAGGACAACCTCCCAATTGAAGTGGGTGATGTTTTCCAATTGGTATCACGTGTAATTATTTAATTGTTTGAGGTCATTTTGGGTGTTTGAAAGTTTCATTAAACGGCTTAGAGCCTTTTACAACCTAGGTTTGCGCAGAAGCTGAGGAAGCAAAAAAAGCCAGCTTTTCAAAGCTAGCTTTTGCTGCTTTGAACTTTTAGCTTTTTTTTACCCAAAACTGTGAAAAAAAAGATGAAGTTGAATGTTTACCAAACACAAAAAACCTCCCAACTTTTTTTTATACCAACTTTTTTTTAAAAGCACCTCAGTACCAAACCAGTACTAAAAAACAGGTCACAAACAAAACAAAAAAATAAATCAAAGAAAGGTATAATTACAGTGCATTGTTTAGCCAATTACCTAAATACTATATGTGTCTCCACCCGCTATTGAGATTTGCTCTCCTATTTCCATTTCAGTGCTAAAGATGTTCATTCTCAGAAGAAGTGAGCTCTTGAGGATTTAATGATGGCTTTGTGCAGGTAACAAGATAAGTGTATATTTTTTGGGCATCCCACTTCCAAACTTACGTGTTGTAAACAGTCTAAGAAAGCTTTTTTAAAATCTTTTTGCAATCGCTACAGCGATATCATAGCTTGCAAGACATGTATTTCGTCGCATTGCATGCACATACAAAATATATGTGAACTGTATGCTACTTGCCTTCATTATGTAAACCTATATCTTTTATGGTTGCATCTTTTGTTGCCTCAAACTTCAAAATCCGCCCTTTTGATTTTGCATGGGGTTTTGATGTAAAGTAAATTCAATTTAAATGCAAGTTAAAATACTTATTTTGCCATATCAGTTAACCTTGGTCTTCAGTTTTCAAATTATGTTGAATTATCTATGTTTGCCTCTGTATGTGTGTGTGTGTGTGTTTTTTTTTTTTTAAAAAAAAAATTGGTTGAACTAAGATGTATATTTTCTAAATTAATCTAATTGAAAATGCATTACAGAATAAGAACTTGCAGAAGCGCGAGGGCCAATTGTCACATCCCGGCCCGGGCCCCCACCATATCCCGGGCTCGACTCCGCCGTAACACGTTATTGTCCGCTTTGGGCCCTGACCATGCCCTCACGGTTTTGTTTCTAGGAACTCATGCGAGCAGAACTTCCTAGTGGGTCACCCATCCTGGGAATGCTCTGGCCCCATACTCGCTTAACTTCAGAGTTCATACAGAACCTGAAGCCAGTGAGCTCCCAAAAGACCTCGTGCTAGGTAAAGATGAGAATATACATATAAGGCTTACATAATCCTCATCCTTGGGCGATGTGGGATCTTACAATCCACCCCCCTTAGGGGCCCAACATCCTCGTCGGCACACTTCCGGCCAGAGATTGGCTCTGATACCAAATTGTCACATCCCGGCCCAAGCCCCCACCACATCCCGGGTTCGACTCCGCTGTAGCACGATATTGTCCGTTTTGGGCTCTGACCACGCCCTCACGGTTTTATTTCTGGGAACTCACGTGAGCAGAACTTTCCAGTGGGTCACCCATCTTGGGAATGCTCTGGCCCCATACTCGCTTAACTTCGAAGTTCCTAAGGAACCCAAAGCCAGTGAGCTCCCAAAAGGCCTCATGCTAGGTAGAGATGGGAATATACATATAAGGCTTCCAGGATCCTCACCCTTGGGCGATGTGGGATCTTACACCAATTTTCTAGTGTTAACAATATCTAATCAAATTTAGATTCAAATAAAATCTGATCTATTGAAAGACTCATTCATAAATGGAATAGTATTTACTATTTGGTGACAATTGAAAAACTAATTCCGCGCTCAATATTGTCTTAAAACAAAATTAATTATATACAGTTAGATTTCTTTTGTATTGAAGTTAAGTAATATTTTTATGCAAAGATATATTTGTATTAAGACGTGATGGAATATAATTTGCTATCGACCTACTTATTCACGAGATTTAAACTTAAGATATATCACTTACAAAGTGAGAACAAATATAATTAAACCATAATTTGATAAAAAAAGACCACATATTCTCCTTTAAATTTGAAAGACAATGGATTGAAAAGAAACACTCTAACTACTAACTCATAAGTAAAGATATGCAGAATGAACATTTTTTTTTAGCATTTTTTTTTAAAGAAAAAGGGGACAACGAGTGACAAGCCATGATTGTTCATCCTTTTTGGAGGCCAGAAAGATTCACAGAAGCATTTTAGCATTTCCTGACCACAATCAAGCAGACACACATACTTTCCCTTCCCTCTCTTTCTCCCTCCACCGTTATTAGCTCCTCTCTTTCTCCCCTCTTTCACATATTCCCATCAAATTTCTCTCTCCTCTCACCTCACCCATTCACATCAACTTTTTTTTATTTTCCCTCATCTCTCATATCACTCTACTCTCACTCCAGAAATATTACAATTTTTACTTTTTATTTTATTGTATGTTTATTTGACCATTGTTTCATAATTCTTTTGGAACAAACTAAATAATAATATTATAGGACAAAAAAATAAAGAAAATTTTTCATTTTTCAGTTTGATAAACAATGCTTATTTTAATTTCGAAATAGTGATTTTATCTTTAGTTTGGACAATTTTTTAAGTTTGTGTCATATCATGTTAACATTAGTTATTTTTACCATTGAACATTGATTATTTCTATAATCGAACACTGGTTATATTTAGAACTTAACACTAACTATTTCTCAAACCAAATAATGACCAACTCTTAAACCGAACACTAGTACTATCACTATTTCTTAAACTGAACATTGATTATTTCGTAAACTGAATACTAACTATTTCTTAAATTGAACACTAATACTATCACTATTTCGGAAACTAAACATTGACTATTTCTTAAACCGAACACTATTACTATTATTGATTCGTAAACTAGTACTATCACCATTTTGTAAATTAAACACTAACTATTTATTAAACCGAACACTTATACTGTCACTATTTCGTAAACAAAACACTAACTATTTCTTAAACCAAACACTAGTATTATCACTATTTCTTAAACTGAAAATTGGCTATTTCTTAAAATGAACACTAATACTGTCACTAGTTCGTAAACTGAATATTGACTATTTCTTAAACTAAACGCTAATAGTATCACGAGTTTGTAAACTGAATATTGACTATTTCTTAAACTAAACACTAATATTATCACTATTTCGTAAACTAAACACTAACTATTTCTTAAACTGAACACTAGTACTATCACTATTTCATTAAACATGGCAGAGAAAACAATGGACAACAGATGAAGATCAATTGGAAAATGCACACTAGCATCTATGGTTTTGGGGGCCAAGAACTTAGTGGCCAATGGTTTGAAAACTAAACTTGGAAAATGCATGTCATCAACATTAACTAGATACAAATGATTAGTTGTGTTTTTTGATTAGTTGTTATATTGATTAATGGATGAGTCGTGAACATTCTAACAATGAATAGCAAACCCAAATAATTATTCTATACAAGAAAATGTCGTCAAAAGTATTATAACGGTCGAATCTCTTTAGGAAGTGTCATCCAAAGCAATTAGTCATTTAAGTCTAAAGAGAGCAGGTCCTTCTCTAATTTTAGGAAAGATGAAAGCCTATTCCATTCTCATAAGAAGTTCAAATAGGAAATCATCAGTTAAGATTATTATGGGAGATAATTTAGTACATTTTCGTTGAAAATGACAAGAGTGGGATAATTTATTACATTTTCGTTGAAAATGACGAGAGCGGGAACATGAGGGGAGCATTGAAAGTGCTAACTATCATCATGAAAGCTCCTAAACATGAAATAAAGAAAGAGGATGGAGGCATGTGGGACTATGAGGCTAGGGTTTGAAGCTACTAAAGAAAATAATAATAAAAGGTGTGGGCTGCTGCAATACATATGGTAAATTTACATAATTTGCAATGCACGTGCTCTTGTGAGGTTATGTTTTGTTATTTTTATTATTATTTTTTTATTTTTATCATTAAATAAAATTATAGGATGATTTTTAGTTAAAATACAATCCTAAACCAAAAGGAAAGCGCCTCCTCTTCAAAAGTCGCGTCATGGATTTGGATCCTCGCCGGATCCCCTTCATGGGGATCCTAGGGATCAACGCACATGGACCGTTGATCAAAAATCGTGCGGTTATAATTTTTTTCTTTTTTACATTTTTCACGGAAAACGAGACTGTTTTGCTTAAAAAGTATTGAATTTGGACTGCACGATTTTTGATCAACGGTACCCGTGTATTAATTCCTAGATCCCCATGAAGGGGATCCGGCGAGGATCCAAATCCTCGCGTCATGATCGGAGTGTCCAAGTCCAATCACAACCGTCCATTAGAAGCTTCAGAATCTCCACCGAGAGCCGCAATCCAGTGGGAAACCCTAGCTTCCCAGTTGAATCAAAATTCAAAAAGACGCCCACCTCTTTTGCTTTGACAGCCGCGAGTCCTCAGAAATTAGAGTTAGGGCTTCAGATTTGGGAAGAAGAACATGGGCAAGAGGGAGAGGCAAAAGGCCAAGCTTGATCGGGACGAAGTGAGCGAAGAAGAACGAGAATTAACTAATCAAAACCCTTCGAAATCTGCTGCCGAACAGAGCAGCAGCGACGACGATGAGGCCAACGAAGATATCAGCCTAAAAATCGTCGAGAAAGCTTTGTTAATGCGGGCGGCGAAGTTGGCACCCGATAACAACGCCGCCGTGTCGGGCGAGCCGAGTGGCGGTTTGGTTGAACTCCCATCTTCGTCTTCTTCGCAGGAAGCTGAAGTTGCGGCTGCAGATTTGGAGACTAAGAAGGTAAGGAGGAAGGAGAGGAAGAATATGAAGAAGATGAAGATTGAAGGTCAAGCTGTGAGTGATTTTTGTCTTTTACTCTGTTTGTTTCTAGGAAAACTTGATTGTTTGAGGTATTCCATAATATTCTTGATCGGCATTATTCTTAATTATTTTCACTATACAGTTTTGTTGGTTGTGATTAGAGAAATAATGGGATTGAATTGGAGAGTTTGATTTTAAACCTGAGAAGGTGTTTAGACTTTATTGCTTAATTTTGTTTTCGGTTTCGTCTCATTTTCTGGCGTAAACGGATTATTCTTTGCTTGAGAAGAGGATGAAAGAGCTGTTTACGTATGACTGTTTTGCATCCCGTTATTTGTTTAGGTTGTTGCAAAAGAGGAAGAGAAGATAGAGGAAGCTAATGCTGTAGATTTGGCTGAGGCAAAGCAACTGGAAAATGTTGAGTCTACTGACAATGTTGTGCTGCGGAAACTTCTTGTGAGTTCAAATGTTTGCTTTGAAATGCCCTTTTGAAATTGAAAATCTATATGAAGACCTTAGAATGGTGCCTATCTTATTTCTATTGTATCAGCGGGGACCAAGGTATTTTGATCCTCCAGATAGTAGCTGGGGAGCATGCTTTAACTGTGGCGAAGAAGGTCATGCGGCAGTGAATTGTACCGTAGCTAAGCGAAAGAAGCCGTGCTTTGTTTGTGGTAGTTTGGAGCACAATGCAAAACACTGCAGAAAGGTTAGTTGGAGAGAAACACAATTTTAAGTTGACTCTTTTACTTTCTGAAAATAATTGTCAAAATAATCTGGAGAATTAGTTGAATTGACCCCATTCTCTAAGTCTAAATTACTACATGTTTATTAGTCCGGAGGGTGGTGGGGCTTCAGCCACTTGTATTATGTTGACATGCAAGATTTAAATTGATTCCTTCTTTTACTTGTTTTTCGCTTTTCTGGAAGGATTGAGAACTTTCTTTTGGCAATCAATAGTTATTCTTCCCTTGATTTCGAGAAGGATTAAGTGCTTGTTATTTTAGAAGTAGGTTGTTGGTACACATACTCTCTGCTGTTTCCAGATCATGTTTGATTAGAAAGATCCATATATAATAAAATAGGGTTTTCCTGTTTTCTTAATGCTAGATAATGTTGAGATAGTGCCAGTCCAAATCTCATGAGTTGTTCACCAGTTTCTGCTTGCCAATTTCTTTTGTGTCATTTTATAAAGATTGTTCAATATTTCACCTGTTTTTCTTCTTAGTTTGCCCTGTTCTCATTGAGTGCTCTATTAGAGGGTTCTTATGCATCCTTTATTTTTATGGGGCCTCTTATGGTACCTTATTTAAATCTCGATAGGGACAAGATTGCTTTATCTGCAAAAAAGGTGGACATCACGCTAAAGACTGTCCAGAAAAGCAGAATGGTGGCTTATTGAAATCCCAAATATGTCTAAAATGTGGAGATTCTGGACATGATATGTTCTCATGCAGGAATGATTATTCAACTGATGATCTTAAGGTATCGTGAGATTTCTAAGAGTATGTTCATATGATTTATGGTATGATATTGATAATAATTATATTATTAAGCATTATGTTCAAGAGTGGTTTTTATATTTCTTTTCATGAATCAGGAAATCCAATGCTACGTCTGCAAGAGATTTGGCCATTTATGTTGTGTCAAGTATGTTGACACTAGTCCATGGGAAGTTTCCTGTTACAAATGTGGTTCAATGGGACATACTGGTATGGTAAGTCTTGTTAAATGTTTCAAATGTTCTTTAAACTGTTTTTGCGTTTTATCTTAGTGGTTGGATGGTTAGGTGGATTAGAGGCTGCATAGATGCAAACAAGGCCCATTGTCTTGGAAGCTGCATATATATGCAAGCAAAGTCTATGGTTTTGCAATAGGGATATATTGTCCAACTCATACACTTAGTGCTAAATTGGTCCTTTGACTTATCTAATGAATGAAAAGTACATGCTCATGTAAGGACCTTTTTCAAAGAAAAGTTTTAGATGGATGCACATGATTTGTGCTGTGAAGTGGTTTCACTGGTTTTCTTAAATATGAAAAACATCATATCATAATTTTTATTTGTTTAGGCAGTGATGTGATTTCAACAGTATGCTTTAGAAGATGATGCTTGTTGTTTTAAAAGCCTTTTGTTAATTGATGAATTCTAGAAGAAACTAAATTTTGTTCCTGGTCTTTAAAATTTTTTATTTTTCATCTACTTTTTTCTATCCATTTTTACTTCTTTGATTTGTCTTTCTGTTGTTAAAACTGGATATGCAATGCCTATGCATCAAATACGCTCTTTAGTTTCATACATATATCCCAGTCTGATGTTTAGTTTTTTTTATTACTCATGCTTGAAATGTTGGTGAATCTAAATTTTATCTACAATAGGAATTATAATGTATTCTTATGGTTATTTTATTTCATGCTACTTGCTTCAAGAATAGATTAAATCAGATCATGTATTAGTTTGTGTTTTTTCATTTGACAATTTTTTACATGCACCAATCTCATTGAACATATTTATCAATTATATCTTGTAATTTCTTGGGAGATGTTATGTAACACAATCGTATTCTGTTATTAAAAGTTGTAGTTTCCTGCCTGTGTCCAGAAGAGGGTTCACATTCTATTTTTCTGCTTCTATTTCACCGAAATGCCCTTCCTTTTTTTACTTTTGTCTAAGAAAGGGGATTCTGTACATGCAGGCATGTGTAAGCTTACGTGGTGGGGAAACCACTGGTTTTGGAACGCCTCGGTTATGTTACAAGTGTGGTGAAGGTGGTCATATTGCTCGTGAATGCGCAAGTTTGGTCAATGTAACTCCCAGAATTAGTTTTTAGTGCAATTTTCTTCACTGTCGATTGGTAGTGTTAGTTTACTCGTGAAAAAACTAACTGGTGTGTTTTTTGAAACTTGTAGGTTCACAAAAAATTTGGGGAATTACCTAATTTTTCTACTCCAGTTTTGAAACGTCATAAGGAAAGGAGAGACTACACGGGATTCAAGTCTGCTCCTCATGACCTAAATGAGGCCCATGAAAGGAAACAGACCCAATTTGAAGAAAGAGTTTTTACAACACCACAAAAGGCAAAACATAGAGGTGGTTGGATAATGGATGATCCAGGGGACTTCTCCCCTAGAAAAGGCAAAAAGAACAATTGGAAGTCTCCGGCAACACCATCTAGTTGGGGTCGTAGGGTTCCTAGTTTGACTGCAGGTGGTCATGCTTCAAGTTCTAGATCCTCTAAAAAGATTTGGAATGACTCTGGAAGCCCAATCTCACAAGGGTCATCAAAGTCTTTTCAGCACAGATATTCTGCATCGAGGTTTAACAACTCTAATGGTGGTGGATTTAGAAGAAATTATGATTGGTCAGGTGATGAATATAATGGGCTTTACTAAACCCAATGGAAGGAAGCGGCCGCAAAAGAGTTCAAAGTTCCATTTGTGAGTCGATAAGCCCTTTTCTGTTGTTGTAAGTATTTTCTTTTTCCTTTCCAGCGATAATGATAATTTTTCATTTCCCTAGATGTTGAGAAGTATTGTATGCTTTGGTCAAATTTTAAAATTTTTTCTAATTTTTTTTAATGCTCTTTAAAAAAATTTCAAGTTTTTTTTAATGCTCTTTAAAATGTACTGGCCACATACCTCTTTATACATGTTTATTTATTTTTCATAGTTTATTTTATCAAGAAACCTTTTGTATTCTTTTATTAGTCCTTAATTTTTTTCTGATATGTTAATTATGCTACCCTGTTACCAGTTTATTCCTGAAATTGTCACACTAGGTTTATGGTTAGGGAGAGTGTGTGGGCAAGGATGTGAGAATGTGTCGTGTTAACATAGATAGACGGAAAATGTCAAAATATAAACAGAAGGATGTGCTATAGCAATCTATGATGTGATGTTTTATATGCCATACTAATACAAGTTTATTTCGGTTTACTAGATGCTTGCACAGAACCACAATGTTAGATGAAAAGTAAAGCTGGATGATCACATAATGTGACAAGAATCCATGGAACTGGAAAATTCTTTTGCTAAACATTAGTTTTTGTCCAAAGTAAGTTCTGTTGGTTTTGAATGAAATGCATTGGACCCTTTCTGTGAGTTTTTGGGAGACCAAGTTTTGAATGAATTAAGTTTAAGCAAATGTTTGACAGCATAGTGTATTAGAACTGTAGTTTACGGATTTGCAAATACTTGTCGCATTAATGCTCATGAAGGGCACTTCTAATCCCGTTTATCTAACGTGTTGTGGTCCATTGGTTACTAATTGGTCTCAATCCCTCGGGACTTGGAAATCCCTCACCCAAACATACATCTAATGACGATTTTATATGCATGATTAGTTGGTAAACTGAATAAAGTTGTCTCACTTTGTTTTTGTTTTCGTTCCTCTTCAAGTGTGTTGTTTGTACGATGCTTGTGAGCTTAACCCCACCTTAAGTTCTTCAATTTTCATTAGAATGTTAAAGCCAAATGATATATCTGTCTTTGCTGCCCTCAAAAGTTTGAAATTTAATTTATTAAGAGTCTGAAATAGTACTTTTTTGTTATGCTGTAATTTTCCAAATGTTGTCATTAATCTAATTAGATGATGACCAGCCTTGCTGCCTTCCCCCACCTACTGGTTGATTCAGCCTTCTTTACAGGGTAGATGAAAAAAAATCACCGGAGGTGCTGGCGGGCAAGGGCGGCACTGCAACCATTACGTCCCTTGTCAAGGGGCTTCTCATTTAAGACTCGTAGATGTTTCATTGTAACAATCGTTTCTTGAAAAGGCAATATGTCCCCGAGGCTGAGAGTAGCAAATTTTTTGTTTGTTAGATGAACATTATAGCTTTGATCCAATTGCCTTCACTAAAGCAGAGCTCTATGGATTTGGATCCCATCTGGATCCTCACATCCTATCCGTTCATCGTATATCGTGTGGCCGGAAATCATTCTTTATTTAAAATTAAGCACAAACATTACCTAACGAAAGTTGGTCGCACGATTTACGATTAATGGATAGGATGTGAGGATCATAGGATCTAGATCCGAGCTCTATCTATCTTCTTCCCCTAGATTTGCAAGCTTCCATCGGATAGAATGAATTTGAACACACCAATAAATTTTAACTCGTAAAATGAATTTTAACTTCTTGTTTGCTTAAGAATGAATTTGAACACATCAACTTCTTTCAACCAATTTAAAAGATGGAGAAGGACGGTGCATCAATACATGTCATACGTTTACTTTGTTGTACTTTCACCTTTTATGTATCACTAGCATTTGCACAACAGCACCAAAATAGCCTCCAAACTTAATTGCACGCATGTCATATAACTTCTTTCACTTTACATCACACGACAATATTTTGTTTTAATAAGATTGATCAAGGCAATGCTTGAACTTCTTGGCTGACACTATCTTGGTAAGGAAATCTGTAACATTATCTTATGTGTGAAACTTTTTCACCAAAATCTTCTTGGAGTCCGCCCAATTTTGGATACTCTGCTTCTATGGTCGACAAAACTGTAATTGGTTATAGTAGTGCTCTCCAGCTAAGTGGTCCTCTTGTGCATGTAAAGACATAACCAGAATTTGACCTTTTTTTGTCCAAGTCCCCGCATAGTTGGCATCAACATATCCCAACATCCTTGCAATTTTCCTTATGCTTTCCAAACATAATCCCTTTCTGCCTTAGCAACCTTCAAGTAATGCAGAACCCGCTTGACTGCATCCTAATGTTGTTTTCCTTGATTTGCCATGTACTTGGAAAGACGTTGATTGCCTGAGCTAGGACGTGTCGTGTGCACGCAATTTCATACATCAAGCACCTCACAACATTAGCATAAGGCACCTTCTGTTGGAGCAATATTAGAAAATATGAAAACAACAATATAAATACCAATGGTAATAATTATAAAGAAACTCACTACATCAATTGTGTACAAAATTAATATAAACAATTAGAGAGAGAGAGAGAGAGAGAGAGAGAGAGAGTAAGAGTAAGAAATACTAATAAAGTTGGAGATTGAGGTTTGCATAAATGCAATGTCATAAAGATAGATTTTCGCATGTACTCTTGTGCTCGTAGTTCTGTAGGTGTCTATCTTCCAAGATTCAACAATCTATAATCTGAAGCTAAAGCACTTCAATCTTCAAACTCTAGCAAACTTTGTAAATTCCGTACTCTCAAGACACGGTCCATAATTTAACAAACAAAGAATGAGAGATATAGGGTGGAGAAGTCCTATAACTCAAGAGCAATTAATTATCCTATTTTCTACTTTTTGAAGACTTCAAAAAAAAAAAAAAAACCTTGTCCTACGAATGAAGTGCTTGAGTTTTATATACAACCCATGGCACCCTTTGATAAATTCTATGTGTCTAATCCATTGGTTTTAAACCATCTGACACCCTTTAGTTGGGGAATGCACCGACCCCTTTTTATTTGAAGGGGTATACTATGTACACAATCTGAAAGCCATTTGATGGCACCAATTAAATTCAAACGACATAACCTTTCTAAAAAATACGGTTAACATATTTTCATTTAATTATTAAAATTATATATATTATAATGTTTTATATTATAATATATAATTTCCAACAATCTCTCACATGAATGAAAAATTAGAAGAAATTGAGAGTGTTGGCGGACAAGAGATGCATCGGGAGAGGTGCCTTTTGGACTTGAGCGTACCTTACTGAATACTTATCGGATTTACTTGGTGACACAGTGGATGTGGCAG
>JAOTRO020000005.1:1590882-1607045 GCA_028566515.2 Pyracantha coccinea | reverse complement strand
GAACGATCCCTACTTGCATCTTTACTACAATTTGACAACAAGAGGGTTTAATTTGTGTGCTTATATATTTCGCATCACTAAATCAACAGAATCTACAAAAATATGCTACACTGAGACGGTAAAAGAAATCGAATGAGTAGTCCATTCAAAGAAAAACAACAAAAAAAAACTTCAGAGGGCCAATGTCATATGAAATTAGGCAAATTGGCGAGTTTCATATATCCTGGTGTACATTATGAATAATGGTTTAATGCAATATGTCAGAAATTATATTCATTAAGATTTAAAGGTGACTGATTTTGTTGCCCCCAAATACCAAAACTTTTCAATTTTACGTATCCACTGAGAATTATCAAAGAAAAGTCATTGTTAAATTATTTCATATGCAAATGCCTGTCATAAAATCAATACAATCGGTAAGAACGTCGTATTCTCTTGAACAACAGCGTTCAAACTTCAAAATGAGTTTCGCTTTACTCATCAAAATGAAAACAGAAAACAGTTATAGTCTGGAAAATTAGTACAGTACACTAAACTAATCCAAGTGAGTTTTCTTCTTCAGAGCCAGAATGACAATGACAGGTAGGCGTCCATCTAGCGCGGTGTTTTCTTTTCCTTATTTTGTTTTTTTACTTTTCGGAAGCTGAAAATTAGATTGAGTGAAATGGAACTACTGTTTATTTTTCACTGGAAGAAAGGGCTAACTTTAGTGGGAGTTACTAGGTTAAATGTCAGGTGCAAATAAATTTATTAATTGCGATGTTTACATTGCAATCCTTGCAGCTTCTTTTCCCTTCTTTTTTTTTTTATTACATTTATTTGTTCCTTTAAGGAATTTAATTGCACCAGGGTTAGTGTAAACACTGCCCTTTTGTCTTACAGACTTTCATAACACAAAAAAATTGCAGTAAAGACAAGACAGTTTCTTGAAACAGACACAGAACATAGGAAGGACTTCAATATTTTCCATTCTGCGAAAAGAAGCTATAGAGATTGCTCAATCATGCCATCATAATCCGTAAGACACCACAGACCCATACCCAGAAATCAATTATACCTACATGTGCCAACCATTCTAAAGATGGTCCCCCATTCCTCTCTAGCCATTCAAAGTTCTGACCTTCCTTTTCTGTTTCCCCAGATTTGGACGTTTGGGAGTAACATCCAGAAGTGAAATGTAGCACACCACTACATGACTCTGTTTCATTACTAGTATGTTTCGCTTAAAAATTCGTACCATATACCATAAATTAAAACTAGGTTTGCAAAATTACAGCTTCATTCTCAGGACAAATAATGAACATCGTAAAGTATATTGATGCAAGAGATTTCGCACACTTAAATAGTTCACAAGATGCTTTAACTAAAAACACTGATCACATGCTTCAACATGTCCACCATAAAAAACAAAACCTAGAAAAATTTTCAAACCAACATTGCACATAGATTCAGCATAACAAAAATAGATAGATTCAGCATAACAAAAATAGACTGAATTAATTCCTCTAATGCCTTGATACGCAAACTGCCAACAACGGGGAAGAAGAAATAATATGAATAGATAAATAGAAGAGTGTCTCGGGAGAGAAAGAGATCACACTTACCTACTGTAGCTTCTTCTCCTTGTTTGAACCCAATGGAATTTTCTTTAGGATGCTATCATCAATTTTCCTGTACTGTGTTTGTATTACTCTGTTTGCTACATGCAGCTTATCATCAATGTGGTCCTGATACTTATCATACAACACGGGCACTGAAAGACTTAGAAGAACCCCTGGATAATAGTTAAAGAAATGTCCGTAAATAAATATTGCAAATCTTTCAAGCATGCACCTAAACTAAACATATAAAGATACAATGTGCAGTAAAGAGCTTACCAATGTAGACAAGAGTAAGGAAGTTGAAGAAACTTCCGACATAAGAAGCTAGCCACAAGCAGAAAGCAACCTACAGAAGCAAACCAAAATTTCCAATCAGTAAAATTCATAATGTTCTGTTCTATGTATTCCATAAAAACCACCTCCTTGAAACCATAAACCTAGGGGGAAAAATAAACTACGCCTAACCTGAAGAAAGAGCTTCCAATTTTTCCCAATAGCAATGTCTCGTGCAATAGACAGTACACGATTAATCCCAGCATGCAGTGCATCAGCAGCCTTCACAACTTTGGCCTCAGAGATTTCCATATCAGGGAGAGGAGGCAAAGGTCTGAAAGACAGGATACCCCGTTTTTCATTAAAATCGCCTCAAAACTAAAACCAATCCTCAGAACAGTATAAATCACCACCCATCGTTCCCAAAAATATTTAATTCACTGATCATGATTTCTTGGTTACTTTCTCCGCGACGTATTCAGGAAAAACTAGTTCAATAATCCAAAATAACATATTCCTAATAAAAACACGTCTGATCTAAGCTAAATGAAGCCGGAAATTCTCAGTGGGATAACAAGATCAGTAACAAGTATACAAGAAATGCAATTAGAGGGCTACCTGTTGAGAAGAGAAGCAGATTTGGCCCAGAGGAAAAGGATGACCACAAGAAGCAGTAGAACATTGGCCACAAATGACAGGAGATTGTAACCAGCTCGCTCAAACAGCAACCACGACGCCGTCGTAGAGGTCAGCAGTAAAACTCCTCCACTCCATTTCTTCCACAGCAGCACATCGGCAACTACCAAAAACCCCAAAATTAACAATATTAATCACAAGTTAAATCAACCCACAATGTCAATTAGGTTGTATTAAGATCAAGAACAATGTAATGATTATTCCATAATCCAAATCTACCGAATGTTAAAACAAGATTATGGTTAGTCATCGCCAATGGAAGTAGAATCGATTCATACCAAATCGGAATCGCGAATATAATTCTATGGATTTACAAATCAACAGCATCCGTGCAACTATGCTTGTGCATGTGTGTGTGTGTGTGTGTGTGTAGAGAGAGAGAGTACCAGGGCCACCTCCGAGAGTTTGGTGAACGGAAACGCGACGAGGAGGCATAGATTCTCCCATGGAGATTTAGGGCTTCAGAAAGGAGAGAGATGGAAGGAGAGAGGTACTTGATAGGGAGGGAGATGGAAATTACAAAAATGAATGGAAATAATTTAAGAAGAAGAAATGGCAATGACTTTTTTTCATTTTTAAATAAAAAGGGGACTTGGCTTTGGCACAGTAGTCTACCATTTCAAAGGCCGAAAGATTGCATTTCAGTTTTTTCTGATGACATCATGCATGCAGTTCATT
Source organism: Pyracantha coccinea (assembly GCA_028566515.2). Classification (NCBI taxonomy): domain Eukaryota; kingdom Viridiplantae; phylum Streptophyta; class Magnoliopsida; order Rosales; family Rosaceae; genus Pyracantha; species Pyracantha coccinea. The sequence goes on along the minus strand of JAOTRO020000005.1, from coordinate 1,603,797 downwards.
TTCGGCTATAATCAAACTCAAGACGTGTCTGTAAAATACGATCTTGAAATCCATCCATATACAAGGCAAAAGCCCAAAATTGCTAATCCGGGTGTTTTATTACCTGCCCTCCCATAAAAATAATACACTTTAATTTAATTGTCCTTTACAAATTAAATCTTAAGTAAATAAATATCCTCCTCCTAACCAATTTTGTTGAGGGCAACATGTGGTCTAACTCTCAACACTAATCTCATTTGTTTATCGTAAAAGAGGGTATTCTAAATACGCTGGATTGGGTTAAAGAACGTTACGGATTATGTTAGTTGGTCGAGATAGTGTACTCCTTTCTTTGTATTTAAGTATGATCTCCTATATTTGTAATTTATCTGATTACAGTAGTTTAAAATATCATTTTGTTAAATATATATATATATATATATATATATATATAAAGTACAAATTCTTAGTGGTTTTAGCTCTGACGATTTTGGCTAAAAATAGACGATTAGGATTCTCTTCCCTCTTTTTTTCATCCCCTCCTCTCACATTCTCTTATTTTTGTCTTTCTCTGGTTATAAAAAATTAATATAAGATGTTGATGTGACTTAATCGTGACCGTTCAAATAAAAGGGAAGGAGAGGGAAAAAAAGAAGAAAGAGAATCCTACTCCAAAGATAGAATGAAAGTATACAAGCAGAATGACGAATAAAGAAAGGTGAATGAAGTAGTGAAGAACGAAGGAGAGTATATGAAACAAAAACTTGAGAAACAACAATTTGAAATTGTTATGTAGTTTTAGTTTTTCATTTCATTCACCATGTCATATGCATATCTTGCGCATCTCTTTGGCTATCATTCCGACGCCATTTTTTATACCCTACGATCCCATAATTTATTGCTCATTTCCCCATATATTTAACTACAAAAACAAAAATTAAAAACGAAATGATTAACGACTTTATAAAAAAAAATTAGTTGAGGATAGAACCTTGTGGTTTATGTTTCCCTCCTAGATCTATCGCCTTGTAGTGCATTAGTTGAAACTTGAAACTTCACTGGGTTAGGTTGATGTTGATCAACTGCCAAATTTCACAAGCATGATGCAATTGCAAGCAAGCAAACAAATGCTACATGCCATTCTAGAAGAGAATAGAGCACCTGACTAAGACGTAGACCTGGTGTTTAAAATATCGGTATCGGTAGGCAAATTTATGAAAATATCGACGGATATATCAAATATTGATATGGATATCGGTTGCTTTCGGTAGAATGATGGAAATTGAAACGAAACTTTAGGGATTATCAAACATTGGTTTGGACAAAATATAAGAATTTCTTTGATATTTAACAAATGTGTCAGAGATATCAACGATATATGTCTATTTTAGCCTAAACTTAAGAGTTTCTCCGATATAAGGTGAAGTTTTAGACTTCATCCCCCATTTTCATATCTTTCTCTGGTATTTCGAATATTTCCATGACAATATCGACCGTTTCGAAGAAAATTTAAACACTACGTAAACCACATCGTTTTTGTTCAACTTTGCATTTTTATATCAAGAAAATAGTTAAACGAAATCAAAATTTAATTTGTTCTAATCCCTTGGGATGTTACATCTTGGAATACATACAATCGAGGCGGCAAACATGGCAATTCTAGACTTGAGAAAAATGAAATCCCAGTTACGTTGGTGCATGCTTTGCTCCTTTACTTTGCAATGCACACGGATACCAAGCTTTGAGCCGATGCATCAAGAATTAAAACTTAGTACAAGCTTGTTCAGCTTGATCATCAGAATTCCCGTCATCATCCGAAGACTCTTCATTCTGTTTCTCTTCGCCACCTGAATTTGCTTTCATCTTCTTCTCCTTTTTTCTCTGCTTTTTCCTTTGGCGTTTCAAACGCTTCTTTGCTGTCTTTTTTCTTCAGCCTCTCTCAGTCTTTCCTCCCTTCTCATATTGAATTCGGCCTCTTCTTTCCTTCTCTGATAGTCCACGTCCATCCTAGCAATCCTGTCTTGCTCCTTCCGTCTCATTTGTGGATACTGTGGATGTACAACTTGGGGTGAGAAATAAGTTCACATGAAATTTAGCTGCCAGCTTAAAGAGTCCAACAAATCATAACCAATCAAATATTCCAATGTCACGAAAGCAGGTGTATGAAAAGAAAATTAATTTTTTCCTTGCTCAGAACTTCAGATACTTATCTAATTGGTATTACTGATTCAACATCAAACTCAAACTCAAAATCATAGAAAAGAAAGCAGTTTCCGCTTGCACCTGGCTACATTCTATTGCCGTGCGTACAAATCCGGGCACTTTCTTTTTCGTTGAGAAAGACGCTATTTCATTGCAGCAAGACAAACAAGACAATAACGGGGATCTCTTGTCCCAAAGTTTAAACTCGAAAGTAGACAACACTGCATTCTATTGCATTGCTCAAGATCGAAGGTTTCTCTATCCCTATGCGTACAATAACAAGCTACAGCCTTTCAAAGAATACTAAATTGTTTAATCATAAATGATCCCCAAGTTCAAGCAGAAAACACTAATTCAATGCAGAGAAAAGGGCAGAGATTCATTCATCCATAAGAAAAACAATTCTGCTAACTGAAGGATTAGAAGTGGTACTGCGGTCCGCATGCAAAAATGACAAACAATCATTCATGCCTACTGCCCACATACATAACACGTATAAGAAAGCAACCATACTCCATATCCATTCTGTGTTCCCACCAACTCCAATATAACAATAAAGAGGAAAAATTGCTTTACTTCTTGGCAAAATCTCTTCAAAACTCAAACTAAAAAGACGGCCACAACACAGTTACCGTGCATGACTCTTATTAACACATTCTTCTACTTTTATGGTACACAGTTGGCCCTAATGTACGCATACACAATTCGACGAAGCTCATGCAAAAAAAACCCTCAACATACTAACAACTAGCATTGAGTCTGACTATGATAAAGAAAGACTTGCTCAATCCCAAAATTGAAAATCCCTAATACCCGGCTAGCTGATATACCACGTTATCGAAATTGAATTCCAATTTTGTTTGTCTGCTAATGGTAAGTGACCAAACTCTTGCTATGGGCATATAAGCCCAGCAAGTAAATTCAAATTTGATTATTCATAATTTTGTGAAGAATCAAACAGAAGGCGGCGGGCGGCCTCTAATTACTGTACCACTCATGTCCTAGGCTATCTAAGTTCAGAATACCCTAACTTCTACAGACAACCGAACATAAACCCTATATCCTCTCTCAATCTACTCCAATTTATACAGTAATTTACTCAAATAAGCATCAATATCCAATAAATACAATCACAAGGAAAATCAAGGTCACCATTGTAATAATGCATCCGCGTATCATACCTGATGGAAGTTGAGCCGAACCGGCGGAGCTACTGGAGGTGTTACTGACGCGAACCGGGAAATTTTCGAGAATCCTCCGGAGCTTGATCTTGAGGTCCTCTTCCTTCTCATTGAACAGGCGGCGTATACTCCACAAGCGCCGTCGAACCAGCTGCCGTCGGTGGCTTGATAGTAGCATTAGTTTCCTGTTAGGCCCCTGGGCTAGTTTCCTCTCCGGCCCCGCCACCAGTTGCATGTCCCCGTCTTTGGGTCTGCCCGAAGACATGTCGTGCAAGAGAAGCCCTACTTCCGGATTCGGAGGTGTGGAGTTTGGTATAGGAATTTGGGGAATTCTGAGACTAGAAGAACCCTAATGGCAGAAACAGTGTCGTGATTTTGGGGTTTAATTTAGGGGGGATTTTTCTTCACAGCATATGCTCACCATGTCTTTAATCATTTGTCATGTGTTATTTAGTTAATTTTCACATTAAATGTTTTTTTTTTAATTTAAATAAAATTAATCAAGATTAAATGAAATTCCCACTTTGAGATTGTGGCATATTCAAAATGGAATTGAATAAGATTTAAAAGAATGCATCCAAATTTATGTCATGTCAATTAAAATTTTTAAATATTTTTTAGGAGTGTACAAATTTATGGGTACATTGTGTGAATCAAAGCCACTTGCAGGGGGCCTTTTCTTAGACTGGTGAAGTATCTTGAATGGCTTTGTAGTGATGGTTGTATAGTAACGAGACAAGACAGTGAACTTTCGTTGGTACCTAACTATCGATATTTGTCCTACTTTAGGTTCATGAATTCGTCTTTCTTCCGGGTCTTGTACTTCGGAAGCAAGAACTCCATACGAACCGCCGCTTGAATATATCCAGTCTTGTTTTTCGTCTTTCGAGAGTTGTTCATTCTTATACTTTCACCATGACTTTACTAATCTTTGTAGGAACCATACTGTTGTCGTGATCTATTGATCAAACGAGAAGTTTCCCTGCCTCTACACGGCACAAAACGTCTTCTCGACATGTTCGAACCAAGCTTCGGCTAGTTCATGATCTTTGTCTCATAAAAGTTTTCTCGCTTGAAGACCAATGGTGATCTCCAAAGCATTCTTCCGAGAATGGCAAAAAGCTGTCTGGAAGGCGTCAACGATAGCCACTCCGAGTTGCCCAAATCAGGAAAAGCTAGCGTGGTACATGCTCGGCAAGGTGGCATAATTCTACATTTGACAAAGAATGACTAGCACATAATGTCACATGTGTGATGATTGCAAGACTGCCTAAAACTATGCTTTGTTACCAAACTGACACACTCCGACCCGGAAAGTCCACCTGAACATCCAAATCAAGACGTGTTGGTCAACATCTGAAAAGGTAACGAAGCCATAAGTGAATGTAATGTGAAAAAGTGCGAATAAATTGAAACCTAAAGGTTTAGAATTAATTTAACTAATAGTGAGTTGGCAATAGCGGGGGGAACCCTTATTACACATGTGATGTTAGATCATAAGAAGAAACAGTAAAGTGAGGAATGTTTGTACAGAAAGAAAAAACTTCCTACATTAACATCAGTGAATGTCAACATTGCTAATAATCCTCGTCGCCGCAAGAGTACCATCACTAAGTTGTGGAGGAGCAAAAACAAAGGTAAAAAAAAAAGTATAGTTTCCCAAAATAACTTATTATTCATAAATATATTGTATAGTACCCAATAGATGTAGTAATAAAAGAATACGGGTATGAACATTAAAAGCAATAGTAATAACATATTATCATTGCTCATTAGGTCATGTAAGCACACAAATCATGCAGAAAGTCACTACACAAATAGGCTGGGCATATAATTTACATTCTAATACTATAATCACGTGAAGTTGACGCAAAACACTCACATACAAGTCTTAGTTGCCTAATGCAAAACTAGAGGCTGGCTGGCACCTACTCTAGATCCAAAGTAAATGTAAACGGTGCATGTGAACATACACATGAAGCTAGTCCTGGCCTAGAAGTACAACTAAAGGTGATATCGTGCATACATTTCAAAATGAGCAGATAAATTACAAGTGTATACATGCCATAGTTTATACTCACAAAATAATAATAAAATAACCAAGTGTATGTAATTATTATTCCAACAGGATCCTCTCCAGATCCTTTTGGTGAGGATCCTGGGGATCCCTAAATCGTGTTCATTCATTATACATCGTGCGGTAAGTTTTTGTCAGCAACTGTTTGTATTTAATTTTAAATAAAAATATTTAAAATAATTTCTGACCACACGATGTACGATGAACGAATATGATTTACGGATCATCGGGATTCTTACGAAAAGGATTTGGCAAAGATCCGAATTCATTATTATTTTCTAAGTTAAACATGACATGTCACACAAATAAACACAAGCACAAGTACAAAAACTAATATAATAATAATAATACTTCTTAAGAAAAGATTCACTCACAGTTACATTGTGAGGGTCATAATTGCCTTTCCTAGCTTGTCCTCGGCATAAGTTTCTCTTAAATGAGAATTTACTATACTAATTAATACTTTAATAGTAATGCAAAGAACCTAAATTTTTTCCTTTGTCTGCTTGTTTTGGGAATTAAAGTGTTTGGAATGTGATTGGCATGATGTCATGTGACGAGACGTGTCACCACAAGGTGATCGGAGCCGCCACAAGCTGCTATGCGCAGGCCAAAGTCGCCACGCGCCAGCTAGAGGCGACTGTGCAAACAACCACCAGAAGATCGAATATTTTGTCACTAGAGTGAATATTTCGTCACCGAGTAGAATATTTCGCCGCCGGATGTAATATTCCATCACAATAGCAGTAACGTTAACCATGACGTGAAAGGTTATAGTTAATGGAATTTACATTGGTTTGGCGGTATGTGTTGATGTTATTAACGTCATTAGGAATATTCCGTCTTCTTCTCTGGTGAGTCTAATTGTCGAGGCCGCCGTGCATTGGAGGGAATCACAGAAGTATATCAGAGCCATTTTCAACCAAAGTTCACATAAAACATATGGAAATGAAGCTATGGAGTAGATCATGAATATGCTTAATTTGAGGCCATAAACTGGCCGGAGTTGGCTGGAAAACCATGGCCTGATTTGTTTCCTTCTCATCCGCCACATTTTAAGCATTCACAGCTCGAATTTGAGTCTGGGGGGTGGTATGGAGTTTGTTGGGGTTAGTAATCTCGTTCAGTTCGACCCACATTGCCATAGATATATTAATTTGGGTGCGTTTGGCTAATTTTTATTTTATTTTTAGCGTCTTTTTAATTTATTTTAAACTTAATATTCTCTGATTGTTGAATGTTAATGCATAATGAAGATTTATAATAAACTTTATTGCACATGTGACATAATCTTATTAGGTGTTGGATCCTACATATGTTTTAGGAGGCGACCTATAAGTTATCGGGAGAAGAGAAAGTACACAAGTTAAAGTGGAATAATTTTTTGAGTTTAGGGAGTAAATGGTAAAGTGATGACTTTTGAGTTACAAGAGACAAAATGACATCAAACTAGAGTTCCAAGGAGCATAGCAAAAAATAAGCCTTTTTCTTTTATCAAAGTCACTTTTAGTTTGCTCGTCCAACAATCCCTTTAGAGCAACGCGATTGTTGCTTACTGCCTTGGGGATAAGGCAACTCAATCCACTCCCATTCCCCCTCCCCAAAACACTCCAGCCCCTTCGGGCAATTGGGTTCAAGGTGAGTCCGATGGAGAAGTCGTGCAATAATCGCCTAACCCAACGCCATGCCCATGTGACGCAAGACTAACGTCATCATGATGTCAATCATAATTTAAATTATTAAAAAAACAATAAAAACCAATAAAAAATATTAAAAAATTATAATTTTTTTTCTATAAATACCGAAATGTGTTATTATTCCACTTTACACTACATTTCAATATTTTCAAATACTTAAACCAATCTTTTATTATTATCCGAAATTAAAAATAAAGTTATCTTTTATTATTTTATAAAATAAAAAAAATACTAATATTTTAATACGAATTGCTTGGACTATTTAGTTTAATGCTGAAAATGTACTTGGACAATTATTGTTCACTACAAACAGTTACTTTATTATTCATAATTACTATATATGTAAGGAGATTGAGTTGTCTATTGCTCAAACGAGAAATCACAATCCAACCTCACAATTCAAAATGCAGGTCCGGCCCAATGCGAGAATCGATCGAAACTTGGGCCATAAGCGCAAAGGGAACTGAAGTAGTCGTTGTTTCTACGTTCGCTTCCTTGCCATCTGAAAATTCTGAGCTCTTTCGAGGAGAAGGGGGAGAGGGAGAGAGAGGCAGCTGGTGGTAATTACAGAGATTTTTGTAGATCCGCAAAGAGGAGGTGCATAGAATTCCAAGCGAAGAAGCACAGAGGAATCAGGAGGGAGAGATAGGAGAGAGAGAGGAAGATGTTGCCGACAACGTCGAGAGGGCGGTCGTCGTCCTCTTCATCTCGGACGAACCCCATGCCCATTCAGTACCTTCGGCGAATAATCAAGGTGCTTTCTTCGTCTCTAATTATCTGGGTTTATACTTTTAGATCTGATCTGCGTACTAATTTGCTGCTTAAGCATTTCATAATTTGTGGGTTGGATCTAATTCGACGAATACTGTTGTAAAAACTCTGAATTCTGGAAGAATTAGTGCTTTTGATTGCTCTGGAATCTGGATGTGCCGCCGAATTTTGGGTTCTTTTTTGGTTTTCAAGTGGGTTCGGGGTTGTTGGTTGCTTAGAGGTTTTTAGGTAGGTGCTTATATGGATTTAATCCTCATTTGTGTTTTTTAATCAGTTGTTTGAGCGGCTGGTAAGGTTTGTCGACATCGGTCTCGGAAGACTTTGAGAGTTCTTTGTTCAGTTGAATGTGGAGAACATCACATTTTTAGATGGGGAAGGTATTTTACGGAAATGTGGTGCAGTTGAGCTAGTTTCACGTGGAGAAGTTGCACTAGGTTAAAACAGTGTGACTTTGGTATTCTTTTTTAAAAGAGATATCGGAGTGAAGTCGGTGTGATGCTTCGGTTCTGGTATTCAGAAATCAGCACTTAGATATTTCCGTACTGCTCACTTACAAAATGGCAAAACTAAAGTTTACACTGATATTGCGAAATGGCTTAAGAAAGTAAGAGAACAGAGGAATTTTCCACCATGATGGGTTCAGAGCAACAATATAGAGATCCAGTAACTTAGCATTTTGGATAAAGCAGCTGATAGACCAAATAAATGATTTTATATGTTATTACTGGGAGGGGGTTGGAGATCGTGTCTATATATCTGATTCAAACATATTTTGAGCCTTTCATTTGATGTAACCCACACAGCTTGATGTCAGTTCTTACTCTAATTTGGAATCCCGGTTCTACAGTGCCTGCGCATTAATTGAGAACCTGCTACACGTATATTAGTCTGCATTTTGTTAGGGCATCCAGATCTGCTAAATAAAGGCTGTGTACTGTGCAAATTACAAACTAAATATCAATTTCGGCAACCAAGAAGTTTTCTTGGATGTGAAGCAAATTGAACATTGAGTCGATGTATAATCATGTTATTTGGAATTCTAGTCCTATCTATTGCATAACCAGATGTTGGGTATAGGTTTGAAATCTGGAGTTTTTTTTCAGCACATCCTTGTCTGTTTTGTTGTCTCGTTGAAATCTCTTTTAACTTTGGTTCTAGAAACTAGAACATTCTCATCAGTAACAAGTTAGTATGCTACTTCCAGTTTGTTATAATTTTTATTTCGTAGGCATGTACCAATGATTTTTCTTTTGATTTTTGTTGGTTTTTTAGTGGCAACAAATGGATATTGAATATACTTTTTGGCAAATGCTTCACCTATGCACCTCACCGAAAGTTGTGTAAGTATTCACCTTTCTAGATCATCAGTATCCTCATCACTGTTGTGTTTTGTTGCTCATGATTTCCTTAATAATGAGTTTTGTATCTTGCATGTGGAACTGTGCGGCTGATGCAGCTATCAGCACACTAAATATCACAAGCGTAAGTCCCTTTTCCATGAAAAATAAGAAGCAGATAATTTCTTTCCTTTTCCTTTTCTTTTGGAAAATATTTATAAGGTTCGCGTCTCTAAATTTTTTGATTTATTTGTGTGCCTTTGAAGTGATTACATGTCAAAATTGTGAAATACTTATGCTACATCTGATGCAATTGAAAATTGGTTTACTTTCCTTTTGGTCTCAGAAACTAAGAATCAATGGGCACGCGATGATCCTGCTTTTGTTGTAATCTGCAGCCTTCTACTTGCAGTTGCAACTCTGGCTTATTGTGCTGCGTAAGTTTACTGGTTGCTAATCCTACACTCTACATGTAATAGTTGCATTTTTGATTTAGTTGTTCATCTGAATTTGATATTGCTGCCTCAAAAGTTCTACCCTAATTGCAGTTTATATTATTCATTTATTTTTATAGCTTTAGACTGGTCTAAGAGTTCTGTGAGGAATCCTTTGTTGACTTTTATATTATTTTTATTATTTCAGGTACGACCATAGTGCTGCACATGCTGTTTTTGTAGTTATTTCAGTTTTGCTTTTTCATTTTTTGTTCATCGGGATGCTTCTGGCTACATTTTGCTGGTAAGAACTAGTGCTCTCGAACACTAATGTGAACTCGTATTGTCTGATCCCTGAAATATGTTAGTTCTTAATTCTTATTCAGGCCCAATTGTTTCATGAAAAAATTGAAGGAACAATTAAGTTTTGTGGAGCCAAATTTCTTGTGTTTTCTTACTCAATTTTTTAGATAAACAAAGCTATTTTCCATAGAAGTAGGAAACATGTTTGTTTGATATCACCTGTCGATGCCAAGCCACCTTGAGTTTCCGAGTCACTTAAACATTCAGTAAAAGGCTTCTATATAAGCAAATAGTGAGTATGAAATAATCTATCTAAAGACAAAGATCATGTTAGTTGCATGAACATATGAGAGTGAAATGTTTTATGATTTCATATGTTTTGGTGTAAATGTGAATCTGGGTCTTTTATAAATAGCTAGTTGCTGGTAACAACACGTTAGTAATTTCTCAAAAGTCTATGAAGGAAACTAATATTTGGAGAACTTTTAAGTGTAAATACTTTAGTTCCGAGTCTCTTTTATAACCGTTTCAGTTCTCTGTCTCCTTACCTATAGAGTTCTCAATCTTCATTCATACTTGACACCTCAGTGTGAAGTATTGCTTGTCTAATGGCAAAGTCCACTTCTCAATGTTCATGCAGGTTTTTGACTAATTCTTACCTCCGTGAAGAGGCTCCGAATAGCCATGTTGTTGAGCAGCGTGTTGAATGGCGAGTCCATTAGCCTTTATTTCCACTTTATTAGCAATATGATTCTTACTGAACAATTCAACTTAGTCTTTCTCCTGATCCTATATCATCAGCATGTACGTTCATGTGCATGTTATGTATGTGAATATGATTTAAGATTGATTGAATCTCCCAGAACTAGTAATTTAAATTATATAAGTGTATTTCTAACTTTTATTTTGATTCTTGTTTGATTACCTTCTGATCAATTATTTTGTTGTGATTTTGGTCAATTGAAGGCTGTACGCGTTTGATGTGCACTGCAACTCTTTCTTCCCGATGTTTGTTCTGCTTTATGGTAGTTAATACAAAAATATGTTTTCCTTATCATATTTTTATTCTCAAATGTGTGAAATAATGCTTTTGGTGTCTTGGTTCTGCAGTGATCCATTATTTTCTATCACCAATTTTGGTAGCTCATGGCTTCCTTCCTGTATTGCTATCAAATTTGATATTCATGGTGGCCACTTCATACTATCATTATCTCAACTTTTTAGGTTATGATGGTAAGCTAATGATTCCGTTCTGTGCTTGAAAATTTTCATTGAAATGTTTAGGTTCATTCGGTGTTTTGGATGTGGATACAAAGTAATGTTGCATAAAGGCCAAGATTAATGAATTCAATCATATTTATAAGGAAACTTTAACGAAAAGCTTCCGGTCTTGTTCACTTTAACAAAAAAACCACATTTTTATACTAAAAAGTCAATTCCGGTACTATTCACTTTACCCTTTATCTTGTCATTTTTGTAAAACTCAAAGTTTTTAGGCCTTTTTCATTAGTTTTCCTTATTTCTAGGATGAGCGAAATGTGCAATTGATTTGTCAAACAAAGACTAGTAAGTAAGTAGTAACCATCTAAACGGAACACCTATGCATTAATATGTAGAGCTTCCTTCAGTTGCGGTGGAGATGAGAGGTGGCCAGCGTTATAGATTTTTACATTTCAATTCTAGCATTATCTTCTAGAGTCAGTAATATTGAATTCTCTTCAAGTTCTGTTTTTCTTTTTGGAGTTCTCTTCCAATTAAGTTGGCTCATCAGCTTGTAATGTAACACAATGACTTTAGATTCGAATGCAACTTGTTGAGTTTTTTTCATTTCCATATACGATAAGAACTCTATGAAACATACTTGTCCATGATATACTTTGTTAGGAACTTGAGTTAGTTTGCCTTGGTGCGCCATACTGATTGCATGCCCTATGTTTTGCAGTACTGCCCTTTCTGGAGAGGACCACTTTCTTCCTATATCCAATCAGTGTTGTCATTGTCCTCTCTCCGATCTGTAAGTGTTGCATGAACTCTCTCTTTTGAGTTTGCTTTCCCGTACACCTAGTGTCAAAATTGTTTGTTTCCCGTCTGCAGTGATTTTGAGTGGCTTCAGTCCTTCAAGATACGTTATGAACATGTACTTTAGTCAACGAGTATGGATTTAATTGAGGCAAACATTGAAGACAGCACATATGTCATACTTGGGTTACTAATTGAGAGGCCACAACCCGAGAAGGCATCGGCGGATTATTGGATGCTTATGCATGATATGATTATCAGCAGCAGGTCACATAGGAAAAAGCTTGTGCGGCTTCCTTTGTAGTCATTTTACCACTGAAGGAAGATTGGACCAACAAAGATAGGGCATCAAGTGTTTTTTGTAGAGATGAACATTGATCCCAGAGATGTCTCGAATGCTACGATGTGTCTGCAAATCTATGCTTTTCATTTGCATAAATTGTTGAAAAATTATAGTCGACTTGTTTTGAAGATTCTGTTCCCGTTGTGGCAAAGATGTTTTGGAGTCAATTGAATAGAATAGGTACGGTTCAGCGCAATTGAAGAGAGTTGAGCCATTTATTCCTTAATTATTTTTGTTGTGCATTGCACGGCACAGAGAGTATAACAATAAGCAACCCTACTGAGAGGGATTAAAGAGACTTTTCGCACACATTTTAACAAGGGCGTCCCAAAAATGAGAGTGATGCCGAAAGTGAAAAAAGGTGTGCAAATATCATAAAATTGAGGGAGAATGCAAGTACTACTTTTGGTCAACTGCCATGGCACCGGAAAAGATTCAGCTGATTGTGGGCCTCCACACTTTAATGGTTCTAATAAAAGGTGTGCAAATATCATAGATTTTGACCATTCTTCATGCATGATTGTGGGCCTCACAAAATAGGAACGGCCAGAATCGATCGTGTGCGGCTGGTT
>JAOTRO020000005.1:1545143-1558737 GCA_028566515.2 Pyracantha coccinea | reverse complement strand
ATTGAAAACAAATTGAATGCAATCTGCACCTTGCTTTGAAGTGTCTGTGCTCTCAAGCTTGGAAACTTGCAAGCCAATACCACGGATCTCCTTAACATCTGTGTACAAGCAATCAAAGGATTGAAATGAAGTTATTACTTGTGCAGAAAAATTATCTCCAACCATAGGCCGGTTATATTTTGAAACAAAGATATGTGCATTTTTCTTTGAATTTGTCTGAATTCTATAGCTGTTATAGCCATGCAAATCCCATTGCCCCTAAAACCCATCACCAGCACTACTGTGAAGGTAATTCTAATTAACATTCTCCTCTTACGTCATTCTTTAGATACAGCCAAATTAAGTAATAAACCTACAAAACAAAAACCCGAGTTGATGACAACTACATCAAACACAAAATTACATGAAATTCTCTTCACTGCGCTTTCCTAGGATTTCTTCCATCCATATGAAAACATGAATATTTTACGGACTAACTCGAAAGCTAATTTACCTATAGAGAAAGACCCAAAGAGCTGCTTTGCTATTCTTTGAAGAACTTCCACATCATCAGTAGCAGCTGGAACCTAATGTTTAAACAACTTAGATATTGGGCTCAAAAAGCACAACATTGTAATATGTGTGCATTATACAACAATTCTTACATAAACATGCAAACATGCTTGCATGCCTGCTACTTGCACATATGTGATTATTTATGGAGGGTAAGTATATATGTCGATACCGTTACAGAGTGGCTCAAGTTTTCACATTCTCCGCAGCCCATATACTTGACTGGCTCCCCTGCATCTTTACTTCTTTTTTTAATCTAGAACAACATAAAATAAAGTAGACCAATATCAAACTTGGTTCAGAATACTTATCACCAAGACACACTAATCCAGAGATAAAGAAAGACACATACAAAACAATGCCCATTCAATCCCACAACCCAATTTTGGACTAATAAACTTCAGAGAAGAAATACACCTTAAGGGTAAAAGTACGGCCCAGCACCCCACATCCTTGCAAGCGTAAAGACACCTCTTTGCAGAGACTTGAGAGGAAGTGTTGACTCTGAAAAAAAAAATAAACGGTCAACTCTTTACCTGCTGACATACAAAAGTCATGTTAATAGATATTTTAAAAAGGGAATTGTTATTGGCACTCTGAAAATCTAAAGGTGCACTCAATAGAAAGAAAAATACTCAAATGAGGAATGCACAATTAGATATTTAGAATGTCAATAATAGTTCCTTCTTAAACAGTTTAACAGACTACCGACATCTTTCAAATCCTTGAACCTCACGCCCCAATTCACTTCAGCACCAATAGACTTGCTATCCTGCGCAAAACCACACGTAAGCAATGATGGTATAATGGTTAAAACACACAAAAAAAAAAAAAAAAAAAAAAAAACATGTTTAAAGTTATAGAAAACATTGGGACAAGAATTTCCTTGCTGTATAAAATTGTAGTGTGAAACAGTGCACTTCTATACATAAATACGAAGTTTAAAATGTTCATCCTCCCTCTTCCGCACCGGAGGATTTCGAAGTATCTACGGTCCACAAAATTAGGTTCCAAAGAAATCACTCGACATCTACATATGCATAGTTGTGTAAGCCTGTGCAACCTACCAAGTATACTAAAAAGAACTACTACATATAGAATTATCAACCATACTTGTCGATTACAAATTACAATATAGAATTATCAAATAATTGATTGTGTCTTTCCCACACTTTTGCAAAGTTAATCATATTCATATTATTACCTCGTTCAGAATTACTTCAGGTGTTAAGTAATAACAAATTACAATTGATCATAGAGCTACCTAAGTTCCAGGAAATTATGAACTTTAAAAGAAATTATTTTGATAAGTAGCATGCAACAAAGAAAAAAAGCACCCAAATAATCGGACAGCAGCCAGTATGGAAAAGCACAACTGGAATGGGGAATTCTATAGAAAAGAGGAGAGTTGGAAAGACTACAAGATATGTGAAATATAAACGTAGAAATTCAGCAGACCTGAATCACCCCAACTAGCCGGTTATCAATGCCCCTACTATGATTCCACAACATCTCCCCAGTTTTCATCCCAAAGTTCTTTTGAAGAGAGTCCTGAACAAGAAAATAAGACATAATTAACATCTGAATATCTCTAATGTTAATACAACCAAGTTGCAACTTATTTTTCTATAAGTTAAGGAATTTGAATAATGACTAACCAATGGAAAGTGTTGTAAAATATCACATCAAATAGACCACATTAACAGACAACTCAGCAACTTATTCTGAAGTCATCATAAATCTCTTAAAAATAACAGTCAATGATAAGTTGTCACTCGCTGATGTGTTGTCCATGATAAGTTTTCTAAGCTATGCCCTTCAGAAAGTTATCACTTCCATTTATACAGTATACGTAGCAGTCTCCATTACCATTTTCATATAATTTTCTCTACTTCGAAAACAAAACATCGAGCATAAGTTTAACTAAAGCCATTGAGATCATGGTCTTCTCATCTCAGAAAAGTTGATTAAATATTGCAAACTACTCCTGATAATGTACAACTTAACCATCTCAGTACATGAAGAAAGAAAATCAAGACCCAGATAAAAAATAAATAAATAAACCTTTGAAATCATACGCAACTGTCCACATGTCTGAACATTTTGTTTCTTCAACTTCTGCTCTAAAGTGTGTCCTATTCCTGGAAGTTCCTTGATAGGAAGTTGATGTAAATAATCATCCACCTGATGTACTAAAAAACAATGTAAGTGTGTACAGCAAAGAGCATTCCATGAGTTGTCCATAATCCATATTACAAGCTGATAGTCATTTGAAATTCAATACAAAAGTTCAAAAGTTAAAAAGAAAAATCACCGTTCCAACTTAGCATTAAAAGGTACATAGCATCTAAGTCCTCCTTACTTTTTTCACCAACACAAACTGAAAAGTTAAAGAGCTAGATAAACATTCAAGGGTTTGTGACTGATGTGTGTATGTTTAGTTTAATACACGAATTAAATGACTAGGAGTCTACAGTCTTCCTTATACACATAAATATAGAAAAGAAAAAGAATATCTGCGTTTGTAGTAATGCAGTTACAAGTTACAACATAAATAAACTACTACAATCACTAGAAAGTCAAAATAAATAACAAAACAAAACCATCACAGACATGAGCAAGGGAAAATACCTTGCCTGTTATTTATATCCAAGAAACCAGAAAGTTGTAGTGAAAAAGTTAACCAACGCAACCCCAACCCTCCACAGCAGTGGTATAAAAACTTAACCTCACTTATACACATCATTCATGCCTTACGCCACCTTTTTCCCAGTATACTTAAGTGGATTGAAATGCAAAGAGAGTTCATAACAAAACAGGCTTCGACATACTATGCATTCAAATTTTCATTTGATGTGTTGGCTAAAAATGATACCATAATCATATATATACGACATTCGAAGGAAAAAAAAATACATTGGTTTTTAATATGAAGCCAACAACACAAAAGAATAGAAGAAAGAGCACACCTTTTCAGTAGGAATATAGCATTGACCATCTGGCTTAGCAGTTTTAGTGGCAAGGCGAGCCAGAAGCATATTTATGGCTATGCCAGCACTTGCAGAGCATCCAGTTGTCTCAAAGATCTCTTTTCTTACAATTGAAGCTAACACCTCAGGATCTACCCCTTCCACATCTGTGACATCTAAAAATGCTTCATCACAGCTTACTGCCTAAATTCAAAAACTTCAATATTAACACAAAGGCAACTGAAAACTTAATGTACTTTTGACATCTAAAAATGCTTCATCGCAGCTTACTGCCTAAATTCAAAAACTTCAATATTAACACATTAACACAAAGGCAACTAAAAACTCAATGTACTTTAAGAATTAACTTCCACAAGCAAACATACCTGTACTTTATTGCAGTGCTTATGCAAGATGTCATAGAACTGATCAGCTATCTACAAAGCAGATCATATAGCTTATAGAATTCCAGTCAACAAGGTAAAATACAGTAAACAAATGACAGAATGAGTGCTGTCTCTGTAAAAACGTATCTTAGACAAAACAATGAGAATCTTCCAGAAACATACCTCCGCATAAGCTTCAAAATCATATGGAATAATGACAAGGTTTGGACAAATAGCCTTGGCATCTCTAACAAACATCCCAGCCTTCACTCCTGCAAGTTAGAAATAAAACTATTAAATACAAAATATAACCTCCCAAGACAAAATAAAATTAAAAAAGTAAAAACCTGCTATAAACACATGTCACCAAAACCAACCATAATTTCGAGCAGGGTAGTTTGCAGATGAAATTTCAGCAGTTCCCTTTGGATTATCAGAATGGCATACAGCTACAGGCCTATCCTTAAACTCAGGACGTTTCCTGATGACCACTGACACGAAAAAACAGTCCTACAACAGCATATTGTTCATCTCAGTTACATTCTCAGTTGTACAGAAAACCTCATCTCTTCCAAGATATTCATATTGCTTATTATATATAAGACCAATCAACTTTACACCTCTAACTAATCCATCAATAACATCCCTAGGGATTAAATGAAATTATAGGAATCATGTATTTTCAAACTTGGCCCTTAAGATAAGAGGTTAAAACTTAGAAAGGGTTTGGAAAAAAATGACTTTGGTGTTGGAGATGAGACTTTAAAGTACAAGACTTAAGAATGACATTCGTCTTGGTAATAATGGTATCTGCGGCCAATAGTGGAGAAGATGACAGTGATGAGTTGTCAACAGATAGCATGGCCAATGAAAATCAAAATTTATAACACGCAAGGGATGCCCATTTGGTTGGCTGGTAACACAGGGAGACCAGTAATTACCAGACACGTATAAGGACATAATAATCAAAATTCAGGTTTAACAGCCTTGGATTTGGAAGGTACCATGTCAATATGTATAATGGCAGCCTTCTGAAAACTTGTCGAAGCACTAAGATTAGGCTCTGTGTTCTTAAACCCTTTAAAGGAACTCGGAAAACGTTTACGATATCGATTTCTCCATGTTCCTATGAAGTGCAGCCTTGAGCTCTGTAGTAACCAAAGACAACATGAAAATAAAACAAAAATGCAAGTAAGTTTAACTAGTATGCTATACAACATCCGTTAGAAGTTTAGAACCACATAACAGATATAACTCAACATCAGAAAGTTCTGTAACCGTGCAAGCAAATATGCAAGTATCATCTCAACCACAAAGCCCAAACTGCCCACCATATACAAATTCCATGGGTCCCTCCAAAAGATACCTTGTGAAGTTTCAATTGGCAACTGTCAGGATAATTGGTTTTGAAAATGGCATAAGATCAATTACATTTGAATTTCTAGAAAATCAATGCAAGGACCATGCCAACAAGAGTCATGGAGTATGCCAACAAGTATCAATAGAAAGTACATACCTTCTCAACAAAGACATCATAAGAAAAATCAAAAAAGAGGTGAAGGCAAAAATAGCTTTTGAAAACTAATGAAACCATTTTTATTTTTAAGACGAATAGGAATTAAGAATCTTGATGGGATAAATCAAGATGAAAAACAGTGGCACTAGTAGAGAAAGCACACAATTACTATCCAGTTCAGTACCTTAAAATAGTTTTCCACGAAATTGGAATCCCCAAGAGTTGAATGACTTCTACTAGACACGACATTTGAAGAGATTGGCAAGTGGTAGCTGCAATCGGAAGCTGATGTTTGGCGGGAATTACACTGAAGTTCATCTTTTACACTGTCAAGCTCTTCTGCGTCCAAAGTAGTCATATCTGCAATTTGCACTTCACAATCTTTTTCACTACTTACATATGGCACCTGACCAGGTTCTCCATCGTCGTTCTCAAACATAATGTTATCAGATCCTCCACTAATTTGCCCTCTATGTTCTGTGGATCTGCCCACATCAGATCCGGTAGCATCTTCCATTATGACTCCCACCAGCGATGTAACCTCACTTTCATATGTTACTTGATTAGCAGCATCTCTCAAAGGATCGCCAGAGTCCGGGATTACTTTTGGGGAAAAGAAGGCTGACAGCAATGGTTGGTTGCAAGCAATCTGTTCAAGTTGGTAAGGAACCCCTGGAATGAGAAAATGAAAATCCCTCACAGTTAAAATTTTAAATTATTCATTCATGAAAATATATAGTTCTTCATGTCACCCATTCAAAAACAAAAAATAATGACTGCAAGTAGACATCTCCAAGGCATGATCAATAACACTGAGGGGAAACATGTCAGAATCTCCAACACAAAACATTCCTTCAATTGAATACCCCGTCCAACTTCACGCTGCTACTTTTTGTTGCATTTAATATAATTATCCCATGTATCAAGATACAACCCAATTAGTCAGTACATGGTAGTAACGGTTAGCTGAGTCCTAAATTTCATCAATTAAAAAAAAGACCAAATTAAAACTTTAAGAAAAATAAGACAGAAGAAAAGAGAAAAAAAAAACAGAAAAAAGGAGAAAAAGGCCCATGAACTTACAACTCAAGAGTTTGTTAGCAGCAACTGAATCTAATATCCAGGAGGGTTTCACCACTGGGAGCCCTCCACTAAAAGACCTGTATTAGGATCAGGAACAGTACATCAAACTTATTGGAGATTAATTAAACATCAATATTCAAGATTTTATTGATGTGAAACTAATTAAAAACATACGAACCTCAATTTTTTTATTTTGCTGTCAGGAAGATTACTGCAAATGATATGTGTGACACGATGTCTAGAAAAATAATTCTCATATTTTCCACCGAAGTTCAACATGTAGCCTCGCAGTTCCTGAAACAGATTATCATCAACTCAAAGAAAACCCACATGTAGTAATGAAACAACTCCTCTCCCTATCGCTGCCACGAATCATTGAGGAAAATCAGTAGGAAAGAAACCTCAAATTATACATTCTCCACTACTAAGTTGCAACAAATGTTAATGCTATAAATGGAACGTAATGAACTTGGCGATTCAGTTTTCCTTTTCCATTTTCGTTTTATTTCTTGTACATCACATTTGTTCTCAACAGCCAACAGTGGCGAACAGAAAATCACAGGAAATCAACCAAACCTGATTGGGAGGAACCGTGTAGCCATCTACAAATATTGAAACCCCACGAAAAATATCATTTCCGGTATTCGAACCACTGTGTGAAGAAGCTGAAGCTTCCGTACCGAACTGACTATGAAGTTTCCTGTTCTTCTCTACCATGTAACTGCACCCAATTTCACAAAGACCAATCAGAATATAACTCCAAATTACTAACAAGTACACAGATTCAAAAATTGAATGCAAAATTAAACAAAACTAGGTTTTATTGATCTCATCCAATTTCCAATTTTTCCAATTTCCCAAGCAGTTCTTAACAAAAATTGAAAACTGAGGGCAATGAACGAAAGAGGAAGAGAGAAGTACCTGCCGAAATCGGAGAAGGGAGCTTTTTTGAAGGAGGAGCGAGAGGAGGAGAGAGAATTGGCGCCCCAAGAGGCGCCTAGGGTTTTCCGGTTGGCCGCCGTCTGCTGCTGCTTCTTCTTGGAGTTACTGTTCGAAGAGTTGGAATTGAAGCTCCGCTTGGAATTGGATCGCTGGCCGGACGAGCCGGCGGAGCGAGACGAATTCAAACTCATTTCTACGGAGGAAAGAGTGTCGGAGAAGCTGTTGGTGGATTTTAGATTTTATCATTCAAATGAAGCGGCAAATTAGAAACTGTATTTATATGTTTGGTGGGAGTAGTCGGTAACCGGTTTTTTGTAACGTTAAAGACCCGGCCTGGTTTCCAGTTTTTCTTTTTTCTTTTTTTTTTTTTTTTGGACTTTTTATTGTTTTTTTTTCAATTCTTGCTAAAAACGATTTGAACCTACAAGGCTTAGCACACACTCTCACCCCCTTAAGACCAACTCCAACCATTGTAGTAAGTCCTAAATTTTCCCTTCTATTGTCCTCATTTCTCTCCCACCCTTGTTCTAAAATTTTGTTAAGTGTTAAAACCTAAAAACAAAAAAACTCAAATTCTCCCTAAGAAAAAACTTGGTGGAGCTCAGATGTGAGAGTGGATAAAGGGAACTGAAGTGGATTTGCCTTGATGTCTGCCTTGGTGGAGCTCATTAACGCGCCAGGCCGACCTAGAGTATATGGCCCATCCACGTAGGGCTGTCTGCCTTGATGTCTAATGGGTAATGAGCCCAATGCCTCTTTTATGATCTTGCACCCACAATCATTTGGGCCGTTGGTTCATCCAAGCGTCGACATTCAGACTTTTTTTTTAGTTTTATATTTATATATTTATTGAATTGAATCAAAAGGCTGAGATCGAATATAATCAAATCTAACTGTAAAAAAAGATCTAATGGTCTAAATTTAAATTCAACGGCTAAAATAATTAAAAATGTTATTTAACTCAAAATTCACCCAAAAACTGTATAAATACCTTTATATTTGTTCAAACATCCACACAATACTCACTTTTCTCCTACAATTCTTCCAATTTTTCTTTCTACCCGGTGAATAGCTCGCCGTCATGAGGTAACTTGGGTGATATTTCATTTGAATTATGCTTTTGTATATATTGCATAGTTTAGATTCTTTTCGAACTCTCAAATAAAAATCATTCTATGGATTAATATGGTTATGAATTTGTAGTTTTGTATTGCAATGTAATGAATTCCTTTTATGTTTTGATTTGAATTGATGTGTTCATGTCATTAGTTTAAGGTAATTCTATAATTGGGTTTTCTGGGGTTTTACCCAAGTGGTATTTAATTTGGTTTCATTCGATTCCCCTTCGTAATTTAGTGCAATGGATTATAAGAACAAATCATTGGGTCTTGGTTTTCTTTTTAAACCATGTTGTAAAATCTTTTTGAAATCGATAGTTCGTTTTTTAACTGATGTAATTTTGATAAGGAAACCATTCATGATGTAATATAGAATCTACGCCTGATACACATCCTATTTTTGATAGACTTTCACAATTCCACATTGTATGAAATTTGGTCATGTTGTAATATAGAATATATTGTATACACTGGTATTTTTTTCACCTTTTTTGGACAAGAAATGAATTTATAGTAAAATGTTAAAAGCAATACCATGTTGCTAGAATTCTGCAGACATGTTTGTGATATTTTTTTTGATATACCTATGTAAATCCTAAATTCATGAACTAATTATATGGAACTAAGTCATGTAATTTCTAAATTTCTATTTTATATTGATTTGATTTGTGATATTCATGATCCTAATGTCTTGTTGTGATTTCAGAATATGTCTTACAAAAGACATATAGATTCCTGTAGGCTGGGAGAGAGCAGTGCAGCATGAGGGAGAAGAAGAAAAGAAAGGAGAAGGAGAAAGAGAAGGTACGGACCCGTTTAATGGGGTTTTGCACAACAAAAAAGTTTGTCAGGCAAAATTAAGAACGTCGTCGAGTAAAAAAATGTTGATGGGTTTTTATTTTACAAGTCATTGTGGACCTTTTTTCAACAGCTAGTACATGTTGCCCGATGAAATGGTTCGTCGAGAGAAGTTCCATAAGCTGACGAACTAGAATTTCGTCGGGCAAAATGACACAATGCGCGCCAATTTTTCCTTTTGGCACCAAAACGTTGCCCAACAAAACATATTTTTCCCTACGAAATATCTTCATGGCCCAAAGTCTTCGACAAAATCCTAAACGTTGACCAAGTTTGCCGAACCAAAGTTTTTTTGGTCGAGCAAACTTTTATCGTGCAACTGGTAATTTCTAGTAGTGAATAACCCTAAAATATCAATAACATTGTGCAGCAAATTCTTCCCTATAAAGTTAGAAAGATAAAGGGAGAGGGAAACACACACATGAATGTCACAGCTTAATCATACATATATCACTCAAACAAAGAACATCATTGAACTTAAATTCATATTTTTATTTGATTAATTGGATTCCTATTGAAATAAGCAGTGCGATATAATCAACGATCATAACTTACAATTCGAAAAAGATTATACTAATAATGTTCGTTAAGAAAAAGTTATTCTAAGCAACATACGTGATCTTGCTAATCTCGTCTATAAAATCTTCAAGACTCCGGTCAGAGGAGCCACCCTCAGCCACCGCTTCCTCTGCCGCCTTCTTCCATTTCAAAGCGTTTTGCTTCAGTTCGTTTGCCTTCTCTCCCACGGTTGCCTCCAACAAACACTTCTCAACCTCGTCTCTCGTGATCAATCTATTTTCAGCTCTTCCACGACACAATCTGAGCCCCACACCAAACACATCCACCAAGAACTTTGAATTGGTGACTTGGTCGCCCCATTGAGGAAATGTCACAAGTGGCACGCCGGAAGTTAGTGCTTCCACTGAAGAGTTCCAGCCACAGTGAGTAAGAAAACATGCAACCGATAGGTGAGCTAGAACTTGCTCTTGTGGACTCCACTGCACCACTTTTCCCTTGTCACCAACTTTTTCCAAAAACCCATCTGGCAAAACATGTTTTTCCAATCCGAATGCTTTGCCAGGTGGCTTCATAGCCCATAAAAACGAGACCCCAGAACTCAGTAGGCCATGAGCAATCTCGTCAACTTGCTCTTGCTTTAAGTGCACGATGGTACCGAAAGATATGTACACAACAGATGTTGGGGGCTTTGAGTCAAGCCACTCAAAGCAATCATCGGCATTCATTAAGTCACCTCCGATGCTTGTTTTTGGAGCTTTGGGGTTTTTGAATAAGGGGCCAACGGGCTTCACTATGCACACATGGGACATGTGCTCAATTATTTCTGGCTCCAACTCCTGGAATGTGTCCATCAACACATAAAGTGATTTGGATAACTTCTTGAACTGTCCTAATATTGTCCTCCCCAAAACCTGAAACAAATTAATTAGTCAATAATGTCATAATTAGGGTTAATTTATTTTTTAACGGTGGAGGTTTGTATTCGAACATAAAATGTCTTCCAGCAAACTAATTAGAGAGAAACACCAATGTAAAGTACAGTTATATCCCTAATATGAGCTTTTTTTTTAAACAAATGGTATTATCGACACTATAAGGGGAGGGGGCGGGCGGCTAGCAATAATATGATTCAAATTCGCCTTTGGTGAGAATCGAACCTAAAACTTCTCATTTATAAGTGAAAAAGAATACTACTAAACCGTAGTACTAAGTGACCCTAATATATTTGTTAAGTTTTAATTACCAATTAATGCCACATTTTTAAGAGTAATGCTATTCTTACCACAATTTTATATCATATTTTTTTACCATCTTAGGTGGCAGATGAGTTGAACAAGCTACATCATTTCATTTCAATCTTTTTATTAATCAAAACACTTAAATAATCTTAGGTAGAACAAGGAGACTTCTCGTATACCACAATCATCATTTAATTAACAATCTTTTTATTAATTATTGATTAACATTTTGAAATTAAATGCTAAATTTAGATGATGTGGCTATCCACATCATATGCCACCTAAGGTGATATACAATTGTGGTACAAAAATATGGTAAGAATAGCATTATTGCAGTTTTAAACCTTTACTTACTAAAAAGTAATACGAAGCCTTCTCCAAATGTGAAACCAAAAGTGTTGTAATCTTATTATTATTTTGATGATTGTTATTAGTACTTCAAAAAATTATTTTGCGGTCTTCTCTTGTTCATTTTTTTCTCTAATATTTATACAAACAGACATATCCGGAGTGCAGAATGTACACCGCCCCTGATCTTTCTTTCGGATGAAAAATGGATTCGCACAGAATTTCTTTCTATTTCTTTTCTTTCTTTCTTTTTTATTTTTTATTTATTTATAAAGAAATACAACTAGACCAATAATTATAGCAGGATGACTTTTTTGGTAAATACATGTTATTCACCTGAAATGGATCAGAAGGGAGTAAGAAGCTGGGAATCTCGTCATGCTTCAGAACAGGCATACCAGGAAGCTGGATATCGATAATCGGCTCAGCCTCTGTCGGAAACGGCACCGTGTTGTTGTTGTAATGGTAATAGGCCGAGAACACAGCACAAGACTGAATCCAAAGCGTGGCACGAGGGATCCCAAGTTCGGTGGCAACATCACAAACCCAAGGAATGAACGGATTGTTCACCAAGCATGAAACTGGACGACCTTCATTGGCATGTCGTTTGATCATCTGTGTTACCAGATCCTTGCCCACAAGTTCAAGCAGAGGCATATATTCGTCCAACTTGGAGAATTTGGGATCATCTTCCGCTAGCCCGTCGTCAAAAAACTCAAACCTGATGAAACCATTGCCGACGGGTGTAGGTTGGTCACTGATGCCAACGTTGGCCTTTCTCATCTCTTCGCCATAGTTTTTTGTGGTGGAGAAACTTACCAACATGCCCCTTGAAGCTAGGCGTTTGCCTAATCTGAGCATAGGGTTTATGTGTCCTTGTGCTGGAAAACACACAAGAAAAATATGAGGGAGAGGAGCTTGAGATCCCATATTTTGTTCTCTTCTAACTATTCCCACTCAAACAAAGTTCTTGTTAAGTTTGTGTATTAATATAGAGAAGACAAATATGTTGTGCGAATATACTAAGAGGGAGTGATTGACGATAGAATAAACGAGCGACCACAATCACAGATGGAGATTTCGTCACCAGATACAAAAAGCGAAGGGGAAGAGGACAAATGAACAATTGGTTATTTTGTTTGTCTAGTCCTATCGACAATGATACACAATGCATTTACACACATACACAAAGTGGACTTGTTGTGTATATATAGCAGCCTTGTCTTCTATTACTCTTATCGTTACGTACGTATTTATTTTGGGTGGTTGTGTTGTTGTGAGATATGCCACATCATTTCGGACCCAAATCTGATCGGTCTCTCCACATAGTAAATTTAAAAAAAATACTAGAAAATATGCCCACGCAATGCTACGGGACTTAAATGCACCAACCTTAACTGATTGAATAAGACATATTTAACCTGAATAAATTAAACATAATCATGAATGAATAGAGGGATAGATGAGTGAAATGGGTCGGTAAGATAAGCAACTTGGTTTTTATATACATTCAACATAGCTGATATGAAAAGACATTGTACAATTAACAGTACGAAGTTGAACGTTCTTGATTACAAAAGATGTGGTTGCAAAAAAAATCCTCTGTTTCCATAAGAAACAAAAGCAACATGCAGTTCACACATATATTGCCTCTGAAGTTAAGATGGCAAAATATATGTCCTACAAGCCAACCGCCTGTTTTAGTAGTTAACAAAAAACATTAAAAGTGTTCTGTTTTTTGTTTCGGCAGCTTAAGCATTCAAGCACTAATGTTCAAAGAAAAAAAATGCAGGATGTCTATTTCCGTAAGAAATGCCTAAGAACCAACGAAGTGAAACTTTGCTTGCTATATATGGATATGCATGCTATAAGAAAGATTTATTCCCCCATGTAGTAGGCTGTTCTCATAATCTTAACCTAACCTAAGTAGACTAATTATAATGATGCAAAATATACATAAATCTGACTGTTTTTTAAATTGGGATTCGAAAGAATCAATACCTTGGCATATAACTGTCTTCAACAATTACTGCAAGATCATCTTTCTAGCTATGCAACAAATCCA
>JAOTRO020000005.1:1533828-1545043 GCA_028566515.2 Pyracantha coccinea | reverse complement strand
AATTGGGAATGGCAGGCTTGGAGCCATGGTTTGGGGTGGTGTGGCATCAGAAACTCTCCAACTCAATGGTAATAAGTTGAAAGCTTTTGATTGCATTGTGTTAATTGTGACTTATATTCTGTTGGGTTTTTTGTGTTTTGTTTGCTTTCAATTGAAATGCTTGGTGTTATGAGTTTATTGCTTTTTCAGCAACTTAGAAATCGTGGAATGATTTGGCATGATTAGAGTTTGCTTGTGAGAAGACATAGACTGTTTGGGGTCTTGGATTGATTGGACTGGCTCGGATCGGATAACTCTCTGGATTGAAATGGATGTCAGACATCCAAGATGTTGGTTTAAGTAGAGGGTAGAAGATGGATTATTCATGAAGAAAACTTTTCCCTCCCAACCCTACAATTTTTATGGGGATTGGAATATATAAGTTTCCTTCATGAAAGTTTTGCGTCCATTTTTTCATTCAACTTGCAGTGAGTCTAGTGAGCTATCGGATCCAATCCTAGACATCAAACGGCATATAGGTATTAAACATGATTTAGGAAGCTTTGTTCATTTGAATTTTCATGAGTTTGTTGTAATCAGACCGCGTTTTGATTGCTAATCTGCATTTTGATTGTAATCGGACCGCATTTTACTCATATGAATTCTCAAACAACTTCATCTTTGGTGGATGAGAAATATGAGAGGGCAACCAGAATTAAAATTAATGCTTAGGATTGTTTTAGAATATGTTTTTTTCCTAATCATGAAACATTTATTCTCTGTCTCCCTCTCTCAAACACGGAGAGAGTAAGATTTTAGTGAAACTCATTGCATGAAGTTTAAATTTCTGTAGAGGACACACTCTGGACTGGAATTCCTGGCAACTATACCGACCCAAAGGCTCCACAGGTACTAACAGAGGTTAGAAAACTTGTTGACGATGGTAAATATGTCGAAGCTACTGAAGCAGCGGTCAAGTTGGCGGGAGATCCTTCTGATGTAAGTAACTTAATCAGCTTCAGTTCTTCGTTTTTTTACTCATTACAATGAATTGTGATGACTACTTAAGCTCAATGTAATACTGTAAAATGCGGTATATGCAATTCAATCGAACTACTAATTTTTGTCGATAATTGTTCATAACGGGATCTTAATTTAATAAGGTACATAGAGTAAAAATATGTATCTTATAGACATCTGTTTTTGAATGTCATTAGTGCCTTGTACGGTAAATGTAGTTTTAGTTAAAGCAGTTAACGGCTTCTTTTTAATTGTTATGCAAATCCAAGCTTTGTCTTACCGATGGCACTGGATATTGGAAGAGTTGCGTGTCTGCGAGGGTGCATATATCTGACCTTAATTTCTTGCTTGATGAAGGTTTATCAACCACTTGGTGACATCAACCTAGAATTCGGTGACTCGCATCTCAAGTATGATGAAGAAACTTACAGCAGAGAGCTAGATCTGGATACTGCAACAACAAAGATAAATTACTCAGTGGGTGGTGTAGAATATACAAGGGAGCACTTTTCGTCTTATCCTCATCAAGTGATTGTGACAAAGATCTCCACTAGCAAACCAGGGTCCCTATCATTTACAGTTTCTCTAGACAGCAAGTTACATCATAATTCACATGTAAATGGTAATAACCAAATTATACTACAAGGAAGTTGTCCTGGCAAAAGGATACCACCAAAATCTAATGACAATCCAAAAGGGATTCAGTTTTCGGCAGTTCTTGATTTGCAGATTAGCAATGGCAGTGGTGCAATACATGTTTTGGATGACAAGAAATTAAGGGTTGAAGATTCAGATTGGGCTGTTTTGCTTCTGGCGGCCTCATCATCATTTGATGGACCATTTACTAAGCCCTCTGATTCTAAGAGGGATCCGACTTCAGAGTCTCTCACTGCATTGAATTCAATAAGAAATTTGTCGTATTCGGATCTTTATGCTCACCATTTGGATGACTATCAGAATCTTTTCCATCGTGTCTCGTTGCAGCTTTCTAAGAGCTCCAAGAGCAATTTAGGTGATAAAACTTTGGAGGCAAAGAAAAGTATGACCAATTTGAATATAAAGGGAAGTGATGATGCCATAGTTTCAACTGCAGACCGGGTGAAATCCTTCAAAACTGATGAAGATCCTTCCTTTGTGGAACTTTTATTCCAGTATGGCCGGTATCTGCTTATTTCTTGTTCACGGGTTGGAACTCAAGTGGCAAACCTGCAGGGTATATGGAGCAAGGATATTGAGCCTCCATGGGAGTATGTATCTCTCTCTCTCTCTCTCTCTCTCTCTCTCTCTCTCTCTCTCTAAGGCTCCAAGGGTATCATCCTGTGTGCATGTCATACATGGCACGACTAAATTCACCCTTCCGAACATATTGCATAAACATAGTACATTGACTAATTAATTTGTCCCCCTTCTATTTGTCAGAGGTTTTGGCAATAATTTGAGGTGGTTTTTACTAAACTTTATTCTTGCAGTGGCGCTCAGCATCTGAACATAAATCTTCAAATGAACTATTGGCCATCCCTTCCCTGTAACCTAAGAGAATGCCAGGAGCCCTTATTTGATTATACATCTTCTTTATCTATCAACGGGAGTAAAACGGCTAAGGTGGGAACTCTCCCATTCTAGTTTACATTCACAGCCTTAACTTTCGGTGCTCTGTGGATTACTTTTCTTATTAATTCACATAGCACATTTCAGGTGAACTATGAAGCCAGTGGTTGGGTTGTACATCAAGTGTCTGACATATGGGCGAAAACATCACCTGATCGAGGTCAAGCTGTGTGGGCCTTATGGCCAATGGGAGGAGCCTGGCTTTGTACTCATCTATGGGAACATTTTACTTATACAATGGACAACGTGAGCTCCTGCGCCTTGTACCCTATTGCTGTTAACTCCAACTTGCTGTTTATATATGTTGCTTATCTTATTTGACTACGGTTTCTAGTAGGTAAATGATCGCTAATTTTTCTACTTCTTTAGGATTTTCTTAAAAATAAGGCATATCCTTTGTTGGAAGGATGTACATCATTTCTGCTGGATTGGTTGATTGAAGGCCGTGGAGGGTATCTTGAAACCAACCCATCAACTTCTCCGGAGCACATGTTTATTGCTCCTGATGGCAAGCAGGCAAGCGTGAGCTACTCGTCAACTATGGACATATCGATCATCAAAGAAGTTTTCTCTGCAATAGTTTCTGCTGCTGAGGTTTTGCTCCAATTGTATGCTAGCAAGGATTCCTACTTTAGTTATATGGACTATTGATGTCTAACTGCTATTCTTTAAAAAACAGATTTTAGGAAAAACACAGGATGCTCTTGTTGGAAAAGTTCGTGAGGCTCAGTCTCGGTTGCCACCCACAAAAATTGCTAGAGATGGTTCTATCATGGAATGGGTAAGCTGGAGATTGCACATTCCATTTTTCAGGAATCCGTTTCCAGGTCTTATAATGTCTTATGACGCTCTTGTATAGAATCGCTAAATTAATTGTAAACTAATATTTATCTCTGTAATGTTGCAGGCACAAGATTTTGAGGACCCAGAAGTGCACCATCGACATGTATCACACCTGTTTGGCTTGTATCCAGGGCACACAATAAGCGTTGAGAAAACTCCAGATCTCTGTAAAGCGGTCAATTATACGCTCTTTAAAAGAGGTTTGTACATTATAATTGATAAGTGAATTTAGATGCAAATTGGGATGACATGAAATGTAGTCATAATTTGTGTATCACGTGGAAACCAAACAACTTACTATTACATGAATCTGGATAACAATAACGTTGGATGTATCGATGACTCAGATGCGTTACAAATGAAATTGTAAAGAAAGGTGATAATATCAAACTGAAAGTAGGACTTTTGACATTCAACATTACCCCTTGAGGTTTGGTTTTATATGATTGATGGGAACACACTTAAATACTGCGGGTACCGGAATTTTGTTCAGGCCTTTTGTGATGGTCCAATTTAATGTTGTTACAAACTATCCTACCTGGAAGATCACCCTACCCAACGATGACTAGCTACATAAGACTCTTGTTTACTTCAGGAAACCTGGCACGGTTCTAGAAAATGTAGAACAATAAATGAAAGTTGACATGGTTAAACTAAATACTGTCATATTTGTATACTTTAAAACAGGAGAGGAGGGTCCAGGATGGTCGACTACATGGAAGACTGCGTTGTGGGCACGTCTTCACAATAGTGAGCATGCATATCGTATGGTCAAGCATTTGATTGACTTGGTGGATCCGGATCACGAAGGTGATTTTGAAGGAGGACTATACAGTAACTTGTTCACTGCACATCCCCCTTTCCAGATTGACGCCAACTTTGGGTAAGCTGTATAAGTTAATTTTTTGTTGAATCAGTTTCGTGATAAGTTATCTTCTTCATATGTCTCAATTCCAACTGTTCATATGCGCCAATAGACCTAACACTTCGGTGAGTGACGAAGATCGGTAGCTTGACTGCAATGGTAATTCTCTATCTTTTGGTGCCAGTTTTTCAGCAGCAGTTGCAGAAATGCTTGTCCAAAGCACTGTGAAGGACCTATACTTGCTTCCCGCTCTTCCGCGGGATAAATGGGCAAACGGTTGTGTGAATGGACTGAAGGCTCGTGGCGGGGTGACAGTCAACATATGTTGGAAGGAAGGAGACCTTCACGAAGTTGGTCTTTGGTCCAAGGACCATAACACCACTAAAAAATTACATTATAGTGGAAGTACAGTTACAGCAAACATATCATCTGGCAGGATCTATACGTTCAACAGACAATTAAAATGTTTGAGGACAGCATATCTCTGAGGGCAGCATATTATCGTCGAGTTCTGAGGTTAAATTCATCCTATTGATTTATTCCGAATGAGTGGAAACGAAGTCCTTCGTTTCTTCTTTGGTGTCAGTGATTCAGTGTCATGTTCCATTTATTGTGGGGACTTTTTGAAGCTGAATACAGTTTAGCAAATGAGAGAATAATCCAAGGTGTTTTACTTGTATTATCATTAGTAACACTTCAAATAATTCTCTAAGAGTTTTTTTTTTTCTTTTTTCTTTTTTTTTTCCATTCTTTTCTTGAGTTGTCATTGAATTCTCAGCTCTTTCTGTTTCTGGGAAATAAGAAAATTGAAATATTAAGCACCATAATTGCAGTCTTCATTATTAATAGGATTTTTACCATATTCAAAATTAGGGATAAATCACAGACTACTTCCAAGAGAATATGGTTATTGTAGTATAAATGCCTTAAGCGATGTCAATCTCTACATGAATTGATATGAATAATTTATACTTAAATACAGTTCTTGGATAACTATTTGTTATTTAATACAAGTTTAAGAAAGTTGGAATTTTGAATTGAAATAGAAAGTGCGAAAATGTTAAACATATTAAAAGCAAAGGCAATAACAATAAAAAGAGCCATCGAATTTTCGACAAAAAAAAAAAGAAAAGAAAAGAAAAAAAAAAGAGCAATCGGATTGAAAAGAAATCAAATATGAGAAACACTAGGGTGTAACCGTCACTTATAACAATTCTACGTAGTCCTATCAATTACTTATGAATTAACACAAGCAAACTTCAAGGATTAGATTTTTCTTATGCATATTCTACTCGTGACATTTAAGCTAAAACGTATATTTAACATGCAATTCGCATATGACATTCAAATCAATAGCAACTGACGAAAAAATCATCTCTCTCATATCAATTAATCTGTAACGTGGAAACCATATAATATTCCACCTTTTCGAGGTGTTAGAGTCATCCATGACATTAAGGAGACTAATAATCCCACTAATTAAAATAATGTTATTTCATATGTGGAAGAACATGAAGGAATGATACGGTGGTTAGCCCCATGATTGGGAAGTTGAGACCCTGCTTATTAATAATATCTCTATGTATGTTGTTATAAATGTTAGCTAAACTCATGAAAGAAGGAATCTCTACCTGCAATAACAGAAACTAAGCAATAATAAGAAAACAATTTGCACTAAAAATTATAATAACGATAAAATAATAATTGTTGCATACGAAAACATGCAAAACTCATTAAACTTTGTAAAAACCTTTTCAAAAACATGCAATCATTAAGAGCGTGACATTCGGTTAAGTGAAACTAAAATTTCCAACCACAAGAAACATTAACCAATTTCAGGGTGACACTCCAATAGGAATTGCCCCCAATTACTTGTCTAAACATCATAATGGTGATCAAGCATTAAGATATAATGATAGTTTAAAAACAATGATTGAAAATTAAAAGTAAGCATGCATAATGTCTTAAGTAAATTGAAAAGAAACTACAGATTCATGCTAAATCTCGTAACCTCACCTAGCAAAGAGAGTTAGTTAGACATAATCATAACTGAATATAAAAAAATATTATTAAAAAGGAAAAATAGGAAATACAACTTATAGTACAAAGTATCAATTGCCAAAACTCTCTAGCCGAATTCTACAAAACTAAAACTTCTAACTCCTAGGGTTACAAAGCTCGGCTAAATAAATACTAATTTAGAATTAAAATCTTACCTAAAATAGGTTTTCCAGAATCTGAAAATATAATTCAATAAGATATCTTAAAGGTAAACCTAAATTGATAGAAAATCAAATCTGTGAAGATTATTTCTATCGACTAACCAAATCAGCATAGAAAAACCCCAAGTGGATGATTTTGAATAACCTAAATTGGAGAAATTTCCTTCCACAACAAAAACTATGCCTGTCAATCGAGTAGGTGATTTGAATTGGCTCTTGGGGCTAAATTTTTTATTTAAAACAATCTAACGGTACACGATTAATTGCTAAGAATCCAACGGTAAAAGTGGTTAACATACATCAACTGTCGTGCACCTGCGCCACACCATTTCTCACAAAACAAAACCCTCACAAAGCCCTCCCCCGCCACTATCGGCAAACAGTAACTCGGAAAATGGCTTGGCGCTCAGCTGGTTCGCTTTCTCGGTCATTGGTGTCCACCGCTAGGGTTTCGTCACTTCGCTTGGCGCCCCCTCTCCGTCGCCTCCGCCTGCCGTCTCTTTCTACTCCTCGTCGCCTCTTCACTTCTCCCAGGTTCCCCTTTCAATTTCTCGTCTTTGCATATTTCTTTAAAAAAAAAAATTCACCTTTGCGTTAAGTGCTTATTGGTTTTTGGAAATTGGATAAAATTGGATTTAAATCAGTGAATTGTTATTTTCTTATGGTATCTGCTGATTTGTTGATTTGTAATTCACAAATTTATGGGGTGCAGTCAAATTAGGATTTGATAGAATTTCAATAGACTTTAAGATCAGAGTAGTCAATTAGATTTTTTTTTTTTAGTATAACAATATATTTTGCACTAAGGGGAGGTGGAGTTCGGCTAAGCCACACAATGAACAACCTAATTATCAAATTCGTCGTCTACGAAATTCAAACCTAAGACATTTCACTTACAAGTGAAGAAGAATTCTACTAAACTGTAGTACTGGGTGGCTAGTCAATTAGATTTTTGAAAGAAAGTTTAGAAGACTTTGAAATCATGGTTAGTCAAATTAAGATTTAAGAGGATTTTAAAGAATATATCCAAATCCATGGGTAGTCAATTGAGATTTTAATGGATGATTTTAGAGTGATTATAAATCTATGTTTGTTAGAGTGATTATAAATCTATGTTTGTTAAAAAATTTAAGAATTTGACAGTATTTTATTAAGTTGTGGATTTTGTGGGATTTGTGAGCAAGAAGTATATAACCAAGACCAAAAAGAATCCCACCTCACCCTGTAGGATTTTAAATCCGGCTTATGTTGTTCTAACCTTGTCTCCTCATTCTTATAGCTTCTCAGCCGTCATTGTCTTTAATCCCATCTTCCTCGAATCCAATTCTGCCATGCTCAACCACCATGTTAACTTACTGCCCCTCTTCTCCAACCCAGTATGAAAAATCAAAGTCACATGTCAAATACCCAACACACAAATCTTTTGCAGAAGATCAATAGGCAGACAAATGGTTGAAAATGAGGAGTAAGGTGGTGACAAATATACAGCGGCAGAAGATTTCTGTTAAGCAGAAAAATGGTTCAAGTATTTTGTACTGCCTTGTTGACGATTGCTGTTAGCTATTACTGGTGTTGCTGTTCCAGCTACCTGTACACCCTTATTTTGTGAATGGCGCAAGTTTTTGGTGGAAGGAAGAAGAGTACAGGTTAAGGGAGATGTTGGGTGATCACTGTGTTTTGGGTAATTTGGTTGGAGGACATTGGACATAGGACATTGGAGGATGTTACTGACAATTGTACTGATTTAGTTTTGGTGGTGATTTTAGTGCTTTTTGATCTACATTATGGCAAAAACAAGTGCATTTTTGGTTCACAATTAGTAAAAGAAATGAAATTTAAAGTCAAAATCTTGTCTTTTGATTCATCATTTTTAACAATCACCTGGATCATGAATTCTGTGGTTACATTTACCTTCTACAATATCAAGTAGTGGTTTCTTAGGTTCCCAAAAAGAAAATAGCAGTTTCTTACTTTTTTCGGAGCAAAAATGTGTCGTAGGTCCTTTCATATTTATTCATGGTATAGGTATAACAAATAATCTTCTGATTTTAGTGGCTTTTTTTTATTTTTTATTTTATTTTAGGAACTTGGGAGAGCTGGGATGCATACAATCGCTTTTGCCAATGCACAACGTGACAGCTGCAACCTGCCTCACATCTCACCTGGCTGCCAAAGCGCTGGGCTGTAGCGAGTAGTCACACGGTACCTTCTGCCGCACTTGTCAGGATCGCTAGTAGTCACTTTGTGAGTCTTGCTGTTTCTAGGACACATGACGAATTGAAAGAAATGTTATTTATTTATTATTATTATTTGCATTATCTTTTGAATCCTTCAACTGGGCTTAGAGTAGAATAAATATTTTTGCCTCATTTACATCTAGACAGAGTGCGGTTGAATGATAGAATGATTCATAAACTAGGTAGGATTTGTAAGTATGTTAAGATTGATTAATGAGAAAAAATTGCAATTGGGATTGATAGGGAGGAATGGAAAAGATGGGTGATGCGCAAGGACTTCCAATCATCTAAAGGCAGGAGAATGATCAATTGTTGTAGGTCCTCTTTCATTCCCTTTTTTGGACATTATAGATATTTAACTTTTCAATCGTGAATTTGAGTAAAAAGAGTACCGTTTGGTCAAAATAATGCACTTCGGTAGCACGTTTTATATTCCTTTTTCTTTTTCATTTTCAGGCTATTCTAAATAACTGCTTGGACCAATTGTTTCCATATTAAGTAGGAAACACTAGAGTTGTCAATTTTGCAAATGTTTCTGTACATAATTTGATTGCTAGTCTGAAGCGAGGAGTGGGAATGCCTTATTGATTGGAGCTATGTATTTGTTTTGCCTTCTCTTGATTATCAGTTGGGACACCAGCTTGTACTTATTTATTTTTTATGTTTCACAGTATATATTTCTGATGCATTCTTAGAGAAGACATGCTTATTGTGACCGTTGGATTTTATAGTTCACACCTTCAACCTTGGTTGCTGGTTTCACTTATTTATTTATTACCAAATATTTGACTAGCAATGGTGTATGATTTCTTCCATCATTCTTACGAACTCAATAATTAAGCAAGAATGTTTTACGTTGAAATAAAGAAAATGGAAGAGTTTATAGGAGCTTGTATGGTTTTATTTTCAGTCTGTTGCATGCAACTTTTTAATCTTATACTGAAACATAAATGCTTTGCGGCACAAATGATTTTGATATTTTGTTCTGTGTCTTTTTGTTGAACTTTTATTTTGGAAGAATATCATTCTCACAAGGTGAACGTACAGTGGATGAATATAAATTTTTTAAGAATGTTATTCTTTTTAAATTTTCAGCATGCAGTTGGGGAATAACCAAATAAGTGTTTGCATATGTTTGAATTCTTACACAGTTGTGCACCTCTGCTATTCCATTGCAGGAACTTGAAAGGACTTTTGGATCAGCATAGTTGAGTGCATCTCAACATTGTGGGTGATTGTAGAGTTTCTTTGTCTCGTAAGCTGTGATTGAATGTTTTAATGTTCATTTGTTGATTATCAACCTATATTAGTGTTTGCTCTTTTGAACAATAATGTCAGTTCTGATAACACTGTAGCATTTGCTATTACTTATTCGATGATAAATTTTCTGATGATGCTTCACGGTAAAGTTCTTGCTAATAAACGGTGTTTCAGAGGACCATTTCGTGACCATTTATAGCAACTCCATCCTAAACTGTTTGTTAGATTGAAGATTGTTATGCCATTTCAAAAGATCTTGTGTAGGTCATACACATCTGGGACTCGTGATTCTGTTTGCATATCGAAATTGTGCAGGGTTGTGAATGTCATAATAGAGACTAGAAAGCACGTGGGATGCTTAAGTTGTGAGGGAAGAACACAAGTGGTGCTGTGAGTTTGTGCAGGCCTATAGCCCCATTGCATTGACTTGTTTGTGGGAGCTGGAGAGGCTCCAACCTGGAGAAGCTGGTCCGTGAATTATGTGCTGAAATTAGTTGGTCTTTATTTCGGTTTTACTGCCAAATTTGGTTTAATCTTCTTGTGCCTGAGCACTACCTGAAACAATCCATTTTTCGCACATTTAAAAGATCTTGGAGCTCGCTTGAGCTGTAAATGGATGAAGTCAACAGCCCTCCCACCTGGTTTGGTCGAACGGCTACACTGTGTTGGTCCCGAGGGACGGAGGAGGCTAGGTTAGCCGAAAGATGGTTATCGGTTCAAGGATGTGGGGTGCCTCTGATTTTTCAGGAAGCTTCTTCCAAAGCATACAGCTTTCTGGATGTAGATAATGAAATCTATACAGATGGACTTACATATGTTGTATAATATATATATATATATATATATTTATTTATTTATTTATTTATCATATAATGAAGTATATATCTGATCCATGCATAATATCGTGAAAAATAGATACAAATTTTTGGCTGCTACATAATATCGGCAATAGGTATTGTCGTAATGTGGGATATTGCGGGAAACGATTTTGTTTGTTGGAAACACAGCTAAGCTACAGCTCTCTTGCAAGTGTTTGCTCCTTTTAGGGTTTTCAGACTGAAGTACTTAATCGATTAGAATTAGTGACGATATGAAAATCTTGAGTAGAATTTGAGATCAGATGTAATTATGGGTAACTAGATTGATGCTTTGATATAGTGTACAAACATTCCAATTTCTCA
>JAOTRO020000005.1:1513680-1524083 GCA_028566515.2 Pyracantha coccinea | reverse complement strand
TAAAGTGCATAAAAAATGAGTAGATATGCATGTACAGCGAATTTTCTTGAAATGATTGAATTCTAAGTCAAAAAACATAAACTTTATTGGCTTATTATATTAAAACTCTGCATATTGTTGAATAAACATCATATACTTAATACACCCCACATTTCATTTTTCAATTAGAAATTATCTTCATACACTTCACATACTTCCTCTAATACCCTCATACTGCACATTCTCAACATACACTTACATTTTTTCTACATACACTCCACATTTTCTATACGCCCCACACTTTTCACATCTTATAATACTCATTTTTGAATTTGTATATAAATGAAATTGACTTAGGATCAGTAAAATCCTAACATCCCGTGGTTTATGCGGAGACCAATGAAAACAGTGAGTGCGTAATGGATATATGCCTCTGGCTGTCAATTACTAAAAGGACCGTAGAATCGGTACATTGTTAGAAGTTAAACTTGATAGCACATGGTTAGAAGTTAAACTTGATAGCACAGAGAAAAAATAATGCATATTAACTTTTACAGAAGTTCCTAAGAGAGATTCATTTAGATAATAAGCCTGTCATTACTATTTTGTGTAAATGCAATGCTGAAAATTATTTAAAATTGTTGATTAATAGCAGTAGTGGCATTGGGTACTATGTTTTCTGGGAACTGTAAATAAACATTAGGCTTAAGTCAATAATAGGCTTAAGTAAATATTGGCTAGTATGGTTTCCTGGGGAAGAGATGATCCTCTGTGTGAGGATCTTGGAAATCCTCTAATCACATTCGTTCATCGTACATCATGCGTTATTGGGTAGTATGGTTTCATGCGTTATTGGGTAGTATGGTTTCCAAAATACCATGTGTACAATAGAAAACCAAAATACTTTGGGTACATTAGTAAACCAAGTAGGTATTTGGGGAATCGTAAGCAGGGTTGTTAGAACCCATACATATCTACAAGTACATTAGAAAGGCGTAAATAACATGAAGTAGAAGTCTCTTCTCTCTTTTTTTGTTCTCTCTCATTCCCTCATTTCTTATTTGAATGGTCACAGTAAAACCATGTTAACATCTAATATTAATTTTTTATAGAAAGAAAAAAAAAAAAAAAAGAATGTGAGAGAAGGGGATGGAAGATGATAGAAAAATGAGGGAAGAGAATCCTTGTCCAAATAACATAGGGTTATAACTTAAATAACTCAGGTATTTTAGAAAGAAAAATTTGGCATAAATAATTACCGATGTTGAAATCATTAAAAGAATGAAAAATATAAAGTCTTAACCTCATGTGAAGCTTTCGAAGCATCGATTTCGTATTCCTTTCTTCCAAAATAACTTTTCTCAATCAACGTGTATGTAATTTAACCAGTTAGTGTTTGTTTAACAATGGAGGATGAGAGGAGTTTTGGAAGTTAAAGAAGATAAAATATATTAAAAGTGATTTGGAATCTATTTCGAAATTTCTTAATTCTTTTTAAAACCTAATAAAATCGAAATTGTCATTGCATAGTAAAGAACATATGTTATTTAATATTAATTTTTACTGTAGAGTGCATTCAATATTATGTAGAATGCTAATAAAAAAAACAAAAAACAAATATAGCTGTGCTTCAACAAAATTGCAATCCCTTATTCCACATCCATGTAAATTTACAGATATTTGGGTCCAGAAACATTGTGTTTTTCTCAAGAAAAAATAAAAAAAATTATATTCAACATAATCTCCAGAGTTGCTCCAAACCTGAGGTAATATGTCTCTTCTGCAATCTGCATCTAACTGTGCAGCAAGCACTTCCTTCAGCTTGCTCCTAGGAAATGTGTTTGTGTGGAAAACTTGAACAAAAGTAGGTCAAACTTGAATGTCATTTTCCTTGGAAATCTAGAACGGTTCATGGGTAGATGGCCTCAAAGTAAGCTCCAGGAATTTCCGAGGGCGAAGACAGTTTGGCCACGCTTTTATTCTGTCGAAAAACAGTGGACTCATCATGATCAGATAAACATTTCTGGAAAGCAGAAAGCACAAGTCCTATAAATTTCGAGCTTCTACGGTTCCAGAAATGCAAAAGACACTACACCGTTATAGTAAAGTAACTTCCAGCTACCCACAGAAACTAAAGCCGTTTTGAAAAGTTAAATACATAAATCAAATTCGCAAGATACCAAAACTATGAGAACGTAAAACTACATTACCTTTGGTCTCATGTATTTTTCTCTTATTGCTCGCAAAGAGCTTGGTTTTCTGTTCAACTGCAAGTCATGAATGGCAAGGACACACATTTTCAAGTCGGATGGTCTATAACCGGAATAGGACTGCAATGCCAAACTCTGCAGAATATACAAGTAAATTCGTGGTCTAAAATCATTTCAATATTTCTAAAAGTCAGCCATTAATCTTCCTCGAGTGACAAGATTCTAATTTCCAACTTTACAGTGATAACTAGTTCCCCAAGTGCTATGCCTGTGTTCTGCATGTAATTCTCTTCCCTCACTCACTGTACTCACGAATTGTGTACAATTTACACCTAATTTTTATAACTTCAAAGTTATCACTACCTTCTTAAACTGTATCAAATACTCTCTTAATTGACAAAACTAGCTCTACTGACTCCCGGCTTTGGAATGTCAAATCTCAGGTTAATTACTATACGTTATCCACTGCATTATTTCTTACCCAAGGATGCACATCAGGTTGGATCGTGAACCTCGAAAGGAAAATAGCTGATGCAGCAACAACTGAAGGTAGGAACTGGACACAGCTGTAGTCTAACAAACTTAGCTCCGAAAGATAGCAACTCAAGTATTCGAACACACCAGCAGACTGTAAAAGACAGAAAAATAACAGAATCAGTGACAAAGAAAGAAGAGAGTATAAATCAGCATCAGAACAATAGAAAATGGTAGCCCTACGTTGTAATTGTCCTGGGCAACTTTGGTGAAGAGTCTGGAAATCCATTGCATTAGTAACAGTTGTCAGACATCAATCGCATCAGTCCAACGAAAAGAGAAGCAGAAACAACATATAACAACCAAGACAAACAAGATGACCAAAATACTATTTCAAAAGATTATCTTGCCTGAGGAAATTCTTTGTTGTAGGAGGTCCGGTGTCAGAGTTCAAAAATTTGACCACATCCCTCTCCATTTCCAACACCTAAATGGTAATTCCAAATTCAACATTTAGTTTTAAAAGCTGAGAAATAGAAATACGCTAACAGACACTCAAATTGGTCACCTCTTCCACGATGTAGGTATTATCGGTTATATAGCAGAAGTCCTCAACATGTGGAGGACAAATCTCTTCATATTTTCTGCATCACAAAACCATATTCAAGTAACCATTTCAAGAATGGCCAGACAACTTTTAAAGCTGGAACAAAGCTAGTAGAAGGTATGCAAGTTCGTACGAGGCAACAATCATGCAAGAAACACCAAGAAGCTGTAGCTTGCTCCTGCTGACAGCATATGAAGAAAGGTATCTGTCAAGATACGATACAGTGAGATAAAGGGTGTCTGTAACAAGCTTGTATTCCTCTGCAACCTCCACCAACCAATCCACCAGAATTCCTCGCATTTTTGGTGAAATATCATTTTGCACCCTACCCATGTAACTAGGTGACGGCCTCTTGTTTGCCTCCATCTGCACCACACACTACCAGTGTCAGCCATTAACTTAGATACCATTGCCTATCTATCTACAGAATACAAGCGTGTTTGCTTATGCAAAAATGAAGGTAGAGAGAAAATAAAAGTGGAATTATGGGGTTTTCATTGTTAAATTGGAGAAGTAAAAATTCACACTACCTTAACTGTGTCTTATTTGGTATGTGGTTCAATATCCTAGTGTATAGGATGTTGCGTATCTACCCATGCGACCCGGGTTCAAAACTCCCGTTTCACTAAATTATTGTAATAATTTCGAACTCTCCCCCTCAACCTAGTAATAGTAAAATTTAAAAAAGAACCGTCTTATTTGAGCTAAGCTTCTGTTGATAGCACATACCCCATTAATATTCGATAAAATCCCGATAAAATCATGATAAGATAACTAAGATAGTTATCATTAATCCTATTGCTTTTTCTTCCATACAACAGCCTGATGGTGCAAAAACGGGTACTACAGCTTCTCAATAAATTAAATGGACCATAGGAAAAACCACAAACTATTATTAATCATAAACGTAAACCAAACAAAACTACCACTTGGTTTTATGAATCTGAATCGAAGTCCAAAAGGTGACAATCAAATGTCAACAAATCAAAAATCTTAACATTATGATGGAAACCAAACAATGTGAAGAACTTACCAAAAGGAAAATTTACAGATCAGAAGTCGAATTTACGAAAAAAAGAGAAAAGCTTAAACCCACATAAAAAGAAATTTAAACCTGACCATATCTTCAAGAAATAAACCAATCTAATCATGGGGATTAGATTCCATAACTCACTCCAGATTCAAATAGCAACAACAACAACAACAAAAAACCCGACTCTCTGAACATTATGCAAATCAAAACCCACAAACCCAATCATCAAATTCAAATCTTTACCGGAAGATCAATACCAACAAGCATAAATCAGAAACCCAAAAGTTTCAAATGATATACCTCCAAGGAGTGAAGATGCTGATATATAGAAGACGAGCACTCAGACTTGCTTTGGTCGACAGAGGTCGAAACAATCTCCGTCTCATGGACCTCCTCCTCTTCTTTCTTCATCATGTTACTCTTCCTCTTAATCCAGTTCCTCTTGGGTTTCTTCCGATCCGAGTCCTGAATCGGCAAGTTGGTGAGTTCGCCCAGGACGACTCGCCTCTTGGGAGCAGGAATCTGCAGGGACGGAGACGTGGAGGAGGATCGCTTATTAGACGAGCGGTTGGTGTTGGTGGTGGCGCTGTCGTCCATGATTGAAATTTGAGAATTACAGAGAGGGTCTGGTTTTTCTTCCCCTTTTTTGCCGGCCAGCAGGATTATCAAGCTTTTGGGGAAGACAAAGGAATAGAATGGCGGTACTTTTCCATTTCGAAATCGTTGTTTCCCGCTCTTGAGTTTTGACAGTTTGGACTTCTTTTCTTTTGTTTGACTCCTATAAAAATGTCAGGCTCGACTTACATGTATAACGACAATTATATGTATACTTAGGTGGTGTAATCAAATTAAGATTTTAAAGGATTTTAAAGTTTTTTAGAATCGGTTTGTAGTTAATTAGGAATTTGATAAGGATTTTAAAGGACTTTAAAATCATAGTGTAGTCAAAGTAGAATTTAACGTAATTTAAAAGAATACATTCAAATCCAATGGTAGCCATTTAAGATTTAAAATTCAATGTACAAATCTGTAAGTATTCAAAATGTTATAGATTTTGAAGAATTTCATTAAGTAATGGATTTTGTAGGATTTGAGAGCCAATTTATGCATATAACAAAGGCTATGAAGAATCCCATCTCAACCCCTAGAATTTCCTTCCAGCTTCTCTTCAAACCGACTTGTCCCTGATCACGCTCTCGATGCCGTACTCCTGCAACAACTCGTTCTTCTCTGTGGCGTCCACCTTGGCAAAATTACATCTTCGCCCCTGAGCTCGGTAGCTGCCGTCGCGGGGTTTCAAGGCCCGGCAGTGTCCGCACCACGGCGCTGGTTTTAGCAGGGGTTTATAGAGAGTGAACGAGTAGGGAAGGAAGAGTGGAGGAGTCACGGTCTGGTTGGTGAGGGAGGAATCAAAGTGCAAAACAAGGGTAGACGACAGCAAATTCCTCAGAGTGGACAAGACATACATGACTTGCAAGCATGAACTTCAACATTCTATGAAAAGGAAGATTTACCTCAAACCTGGAGTTCTGGATGTGGGGTCGAAAGACCAAATTTTGTAATCCTGAAGCAAAATTTAAAGATGGAATATTTATGTAACACAACCTGCATCCATGGTTTGCCTTGCAACATTCTCATCAATGCCTTCCAGCACCATCCCACACTACTCACAAGTTGAATTGGACCGTGGTGTTTTCACCATTTGAAAACATGTTTGCGACACAAGTTGAATTGTGGGCAGCTTGAATGTATTTACGACACAAGTTTGCGTGGAGCTTTTGTTAAACATGTGTCTTAGTATTGACATTTTTTAATGGCGTGTCTACTTAATTGGAATTAAAAAAATCATGCAGAGAGGACAGAATTAAAGGATTTGGTTCTGGTCACCAAAATCTTAGACTGAAACCCTAAACCACAAGTATTAAGGCTCTAATCAAAACATGGGGCATTGAAGACATCGCTTCCATCTCCAATCTCTCTGCTGCCACAACCATTTAAGACACCGCCGCCGCCATTGAAACAATCGTCACCACCGCCACCACAATTCAACAGTTTTGGGGGGGTTTCCAATCCTCATTGCCATCTGGTCCGTTGGTTCAGATCCAACGACCAACATCTAAACGCGCCACAGAGAGAACCTTTGCCGCATATTACACGGTTGTGTACAAACACTCAATTGTCTTTGAGGAGTCATACTGTGACAAGAGTGAATTTCTAGCACAGGACTAGACAGCATCAGAAAAAATGGAACATCGGTAAGAACAGGAGCTGTTTGATAGCAAGAACAACATTCAGTAATTAAAATTGACGAACTCGTCGT
The DNA here is from genome assembly GCA_028566515.2 of Pyracantha coccinea. Taxonomy (NCBI): domain Eukaryota; kingdom Viridiplantae; phylum Streptophyta; class Magnoliopsida; order Rosales; family Rosaceae; genus Pyracantha; species Pyracantha coccinea. The sequence goes on along the minus strand of JAOTRO020000005.1, from coordinate 1,517,460 downwards.
ACAGAAGTATACTATAGAGCATCTGTGAGGGGTGCAATTTCTTCCGACTCACCTGAAACAGGAAACAACCCAAGCTCATCACCAAGATACACGAAACATTGGCGCACTTCTTGGATTAATCCTTTAGGATTTTGCCAGATTTTCTCGCCCCACAAGAGATCTCTCTTGCAAGGGGTAAATGGTTAAAATTATTCTCCTTGAGGAGCAAAATTTGAATCAAGCAATTGATTTCCTTTGTCTAGTCATAACTCCGGTACCTTTTCTATTAGTTTCTGGTGTCTTGTTTTCTGGATCAGGATCATCTGATTTACGCTTTCTCTTTCTATTGCTTGGAGTTATAGCCTTTCGTTTACTGCTTCTCGGAGTCACCAATTCACTATCTTTCGCATCCCCGCCGCAGGAACCTGTCATAGGATCATCTTTCCTGGGTAATTCCTTGTTTTGAGCTCCACTCCGAACAGAATCTCCAATAGGTGTATCACCTTGGTCAAGTTGCTTTCCATTTGTCTGAGGCAAGGGAGTGCCATTTCCTGCAGCACTCTTATCCACACTCACTTTCCAACAGTGGCGAGCGTTTTCAAACCATTTGCTTACCTGCAATAATAGACCAGGATAAAGAAATTATGATATCTGTTGAGACATTTATAAAAATAAGGGAAACTGTAGTACTGATGCACAGATAAAAGGTGGTCTGACCTGCTTAGCCATTATTCCTAGTTCTCGGGCCAGACTTTCCTTCATAGATCGGTCTGGATAGTGGTTTTCCTTGAACGATTTGGACAGTCGCTGAAATAACAGTTAACAATCATTTCAAATAACCTTTATGATTTTGGCAAAAAAAGAAAACCATTATGATATTCTTTTTTTCACTAAGAGAGAGAGCTGCTCACCTAGAATTTAGGTTTAAAGTTTAAAGTTCTACATTTTAGTTTTTAACTCTCGACTTCTGAGTAGTAAAGCAAATCTTTAGAGTTAGAACCTAAAATCTAAGCTCATAGGGAAACTCTACACCTTAAGGCTTAACTTAAGCGACACTGTCAAGAATGGGATCTCAAATTGGTTACTATGCTCAAATTTTGTTGTTGTCAGTTGACAGGTGTAAGCCAAATGAAGTCCAGAGATTTGACATTTGGATACGAGTATATAATATATGTATTGTATATATATGTGCATGTACGCACAAGAACAATGTACACAAATACAAAACTTTCAAATAGGGACTAACTTCATGCTGAGCAAAGATTGACCGATATACCAATGTCGTAAGTCAGTTGACCAATGTCACCAACCCATCGGCATGTCATAATTTTGAGTACCATAAGTACCCATCTTTTATAGGCTGCGTTTCATCAAAATTTTCCATTTTTTTCAACTCGTTCTCTCAATGGTCAATTTCTTTAAGGTGTAGAATCGCCATCTAGAGCTTGGATTTTTAGCTTTATCATCAGGTTAATAACATTATAGTTTATTGTGTTGATCCATCAACATGGAAGTATATCAACCGACGAGGTTAACGACAATTTTGGTTAACTACACAACAGGACTCAAAACACATAAGAGTTGCACAAATAATCATGACAGCTTACTTACTCAGCTGAGTGGAAGTTGTAACAGGAAAAAAAGAAAAACTAGGCTGACAGAACAAAGGATAAGATGGTATAATATATGAAAGGGGAATAAGAGAAGAACAAGTTTCGACTTCATATGCTAGAAAGAGTAGAAAAAACTCGGACCATAATACCTGAGTTGCAACTTCCCCAAGTTTTCTATATGTTGATCTTGACGATCCACCTTTCTCACTAGTAGAAGCGGACTGAGTAGAGCCTTTTTGTGATTTGTTCGACAAATTACTTGTATCTTCAACCTTTGACTTTTGATGAGCTCTCTTACGAGTATTTTTATTTCCGCGAGGAGTTCTTTTAGGTGTATTCTCGTTCTCATCTAGATCATGTTTTATATTGTTGGTGATCATTCCATTCTTAACGTTTGACAAGTCTCCATTTGGTGACATCATAGGAGCTTGTGTAGTAACTTTCTTCCTTTTCCTCGGTCTAGCAGTATCGTTCCACTCTTCATCATCACTTGAATCAGTACGAACATTTCCATATGTCTCCTATAGAAATCAGGGTAAACAGAGCAAACATAAGCAAACCAGTGACTGGGATAAAACAAGAATAAGAGAGAAACATAGTAGAACTACGATACACAGTACCGAACTACTGATAACCTAGCTATATAGAACAATACAGTTGATCTTCAAGCACATAGACAGGAGTTATAAATTACAACTTATTCATACTGCATAAAACATTTCAGTTACTTATTATTTAATTTTTCAAGGTAAAGGGCCATTGATTTCGAAGCACTGAACACTACCAGTCATTATTACAAGAGTCAAAATTTTCAGACGCACGTGTAGTTTTGCAACACCTACTACACCACAACCAAATCTTGAAGTTAGAAAGGAAGAAAAGAAACCACGTGAGGCTGGTCAAGAATTTAGTTATCATGGATTTGTGTTCCTTGTGCAGAAAGAAATTAATATTTAGTTCAAATAACTATAAGTTAAAAGTTGAAGCAGAACTGTTTTCTTAAAAAAGAAAGAAAGATATACTATGTTGTGGAGATAAACAAGGACCAGAGGAGACGAATTGCAGTGCTTCCAAAAAGTACAACATGAGGAATTCCCAATATTCAGAGACGAGCTACAAACAAGTGTTTTTCAGGTCTCTCCAAGAAAGAATAGCCCAGTCCCGATGATCACCAAATTCATTCAAGTTAAAGATCGTTTTTATCCTAAATCAGTTTACAACTAATAAGGCAGGTGTATAGGTAATGATGCATTTATCTACGGTACTGCAACAACAGCAGGACACTCAAGCATGATAGGACACAGTTTTAACAATCAAAGTTGTGAGGCCTAAAGTATCAATTATTACGACGTCTAAGGGAGAAAAGATTCATATTCTCTAATTCAAAACAACCAAGCATACTGGGAAACTTGTGGAGTAGAAATAAATACCATACTACGATCTTATAGAAGGCAACAAGTGCAGGTGGTATGATCATAGAACCATGATACACTTAGAAAAGACACTCACATCATGCAGCTTTTTGTAGTTCAACCTTTCTATGTGCCTCTTCCCAGAAACAGGAGCTGCACAACCTTGACCAGGACCCGACTCTAATAAAGATAATAACTCATCTTTTAAAGGTTGTTTCTTTTGCCCACATCTAGAACTTTGTTTGCCGGAGCCTCTAAGAGGCCCACTTTCGTCCAATGACATTGACTTGGGACTTTCAACATCTTCGGCAGACATATTATTGTCGTCAAGAGAAGCTCCAAGATCCTCAGAGTCAGATGTAAAATCAGAACTTGAACTTTCCTTCTTAAGTTCCTCAGTGACTTCCGGAGCATCAGGATTATAATCATCATCCTCTGAATCGTCAGAAGGAAGTCCTAAGTACTGCTCGTCATTATTTTTTGGAGTCTCTAGTCCGTCAGATGCAGATGCATATTTAGATTCATCATCAGAACTTGATTCTTCTCCCTGAACTTCATCATCTGTTTCTGGACCATCAGGGTCATAATCATTATCATCAGAATCATCTGATGGAAGTCCATGGGTGTGCTCCTGATTATGTCCTGATGCTGCAGCAGCCACTTCAGGAAATACCTTCTGCAGATGAAATAGGAGTGCGGTAAGAGATCAGAGTGTTTAAGCCAAAAAAAAAAAAAACGCACAACAGCTTTTGGCATTGACCTCCCAGTTGTCGGCA
>JAOTRO020000005.1:1500026-1513580 GCA_028566515.2 Pyracantha coccinea | reverse complement strand
TGTCTCTTAAAAAATATAACAAATAATATGTAAATGAAAACCACTAAGGTCTGCAAATTCAAATGGAAATGACAGAGATATCCAAAATCAAAAGAATTCGACAACGACAAATTTAAAAATACTATGGACAAATTCAAATGACCTATACACAAATTATTCTTCTACCTTTTCAATGGAAACATAACCTTCTACCTCTTCCGTAGAAGCGTCATCTTCTACCTGAAAAAGTCATCTTCTAAGTCCTTTGTTATTTTTTGACTTTCTCTGAATGAAAGGAGATGAAAATATGAGTTAGGGTTTAAGGTAGACAAATTGTCTCTGAGGCCCAACCTGTTTTTTTTTATTTTTAATTAAGCAAAACAAGATAATTATGTCCTTATTAGTCTTTTTGTAAATGAACAAATTTGTAATTAAAAAATTCATTAAAAGGTGGGTGGGAAGATAAGATATTATGGTGGGAATAACATCACTCATAATCTAAAACTCATCTTTTTTAAGGATTAAAATGAAAATTTCTATTCCAAGGATACCTCCAAGTTTGAACTTAACTGATACACTAACATTTGGTCTTCCGTGGTTATTGTTTCCTTGTTTACATTTTAACTTATTTGTCTTTTGTAGATGGGAATCTCTTATTTTGCGATGTCATTGGAATCCCATTCTAAATTTGCCTTCACATATACTATTGGTACTATTGGTATATAATTATGTACATGACAGATACCGGTACCAGAACTTTCTTCAATAAAATTATAAAAAGAACTTAAAGGTTTAGCTTAAACTAGACCAAATTTGCATCAGCTACTTATCTTTTAACTCGTCTTTTACGTACTAATATGATTCTAACCAAATAATATATAAGCCTAATTAATCCTTTCTCCTCAAAGATGCTCCATATGAACATTAAAACAAATAACTTTAATTTTGACTCATTTGAAAACAATTCTCTACAATATGCACCATTGCATCCGGCTGATAGATGAATTGACAGTAATCTAGGTGTTGCAAAATAATAAGTTTAGAATTTAGACCCAGTTCGTTAGAATTAGGTTTTCGTTTAGAAATTAGAATTTAGTTCATAATAAAATGTTTGTTATTCACTTGTGAATAAGTTAGTCACAATGTAGTCCATTCGATTTATGTAGCTGTCTCAGCAAATTTTGTAATATTTTTCCGTTTTCAATAATATTCTTAGTTTTATAATCCGTTTATTTGTTCGTCTGTTCATTATGATTCTCAACTTAGTATCAGAGCAGGTTCAATCTTTCGAGATTTAAATTGCTATGGATTTGTATCAGTTAGTCAATGTGTAATTTATTCATGTCTTCTGCTTGTTGTTTTTCGGATTTGAGTTTACCCTGCATTCGTCACGTATCAGTTTGTCTATCTCCTATTTTCCATTGTTTGGTTTGTTCTCGGTAGTTTTTTTATTTTGGTAAGTAGTTATCATTGTTAGTTTGAAATTAGAAAATCTAGAGATCTAACCTGCTCAAACATCTGCCTAACCACCATCTGCAACAGAGTCGAGCCCGTCTGCACCCTCACCCAAGTCTACATATGTGACTGCCCGCATCGTACCATTTGCATCTCACCATGCTACCTGCTCACTGTTGACTTTGTATAGATTTCCTATTATTTCGGAATCCCTTTAATCATGGGTTTCCTAATTTAGGAGATATTATCTTGTAATTATCTTGTAATTATTCTTTCCTGTTTACAGTAGGATTGTATATGATTATATATACCCTTGAATGAGAAGAATGAAACACACATTCAAAGCATTCTCTTCTTGGCACTAGAGCCAGGTCATAAAAAAAGGAAAGGAAAACTTCGAACCCTAACTGGGTTTGTATTGCCATGCTGTGCCCAGCACCACTGCTGCGCCTCCCATCTCCGACACAAAGCAAGCGACTTGCTATTGTTGTTGTTCTCTATTTTTTTCTCTAACTACAGCGAGCGACATATGTCGTTGATGCTCGAGTATTGTTCTAGGTTTGTGATGACTATTTTTTGTTTCGAACTCCTACCTTTGCCGTTGCACAAATTACCATGCTTAGTGGAAGATGTTTGCCGAGGATAGCAAGGTGGTTCCCGTTACTGCCTCAGTTATGGTGAATTCAACATTGGGATGTTTTTGGATGAGAAGAACTATGATTTATGGGTCCATCTTATTCAGATTCATATTGCTGGAAGGAAGAAGATGGGATATCTTCGTGGGTCCATCAAGGCACCCAAAGAGGATGATTCTAAATATGATTGGTTCTCTGAAAATCAGAGAATTAAGAGTTGGCTCTTGTCAGCAATGAAGCTGGAAATTATGAAACGTTACATTCGATTGTCAACTTCGAAAGAAATATTGGATTCTCTCAAGACTGCTTATTTTGATGAGAATGATGAGGCCATAATTTATTCAGTAAATCAGAAGGCTTCACATCTTAGGCAGAATGGACGGTCTTTGGCTAGCTACTTTGGAGAGCTGGCAGAGATCTTTCAAGAATTGGACCACTTTAACAAAGTGGCCATGGTGTGTGACAAAGATGTCCAAATATTTCAGAAAACAACTAAGCGACAAAGGGTGTATTTATTGTTGGAGGACTTGATGATGTGTCTGATTAGGTTCGTGGAGACATATTGCGCAAATATCCACCGCTCGGACTTCAGGCTACTTATGCGTATGTACGGCATGAAATGGATCACGAGGAAGCCATGAAAATGGAGGACCAATCTTTTGCAATGGCAGCAATGGCAGTCAAGGCGGGAGCTCCCTCCAACCGAACTGACTGAGGTAGGTTCGAGAGTAAGCCCGGACAACCACAAACTAGACAAGCAAATCGTGATCGTCCTCTGGGTAAATGTCCACACTATGGTATGACAAGACACTCCAAGAGTAGGTGCTTTGAGTTGATTGGGTATCCCGAGAATTTGGTTAATACACGGGGATCCTTGCTTCAACAAATCTTAAGTCTTCGTTGAAGAAACCAAGGATGATTCAGCAACAGTAGCAAGCCAAGCATCGGCTCTGATTGCCACGGCAGGTACCGAGGGTAAGGCACTTAATGTTTCCACTTCTATTATGAATAATACATGGATAATTGATTTCTAGAGCTATTGAACACATGACTTGTGATTCTAGACAGGTTTCATCACTAAACAACTCCACCCAGACCGAGGTTAATGTTGCTAATGGTGATGCCGCCCTAGTTCTTAGGGAGGGCACTGTTTCTTTTTTTTAATACCATGAAAGTTGATACTGTCCTTGTGGTTCCCTTCTTAAATTATAATTTATTTTTAGTTGCCCTGATAACCTTTACCTTACACTGTTTGGTTGTTTTTTGGCCTTATTTTTGTGTATTTAAGGACATCTAGACGTAGAAGATGATTGGTTATGGTATTAGATGAAGAAAACTGTATTTCCTCGAGTTGAATTCCAGTAGCTCAGGCTGTCTTCACTTAATAGTGGTGGTTCTAAACAGAACTGGTGGAACCCACGGTCACAAGCACCATCACAGAGTATAATATCATTCCGAAGAGAAACGTCTTTGGATCCGCATTTTGCACAGAATATCTGCCCAATGATATAAGTTTTAAAATACAGTTACACTTTATGTGCGAAACAGAAAAAATAAGAATCAGAACCCATAAGTAAAAAGCACAAATAGAAAAACATAACAGTATTGTCATGTGACTCATGCCAGAGGAAAAGTAAATCAGACAATAAATCATGATAAAGAAGAGAAATATAATTTCTTAACAAGTGGAACAACTTAAAATTGAAGAATTCTCCTACATCCTCACTGTCAATCTGTCCTTCGGAATCAAATAAAGATTCTGGAAACATTCCTTCAGAACATAGCGAATCGAGACGTTGGAATAGATCTCTTATCTTCAACTTGCGTCGAAGTATTTCAGAAGTCGCTCTTTGAAGCTCCTTCTCCGGCTTCAGTTTTTCTAGGCTGCAAAATTACAAAAGCAATCAGAACTCAGAAGCCAAAGCCCAAGATACTACTCAACATAAAAAGTAGAAAATTAAACATGACCAAATTACTGACAAAAAAACCATATACCAGAAGACCTCAAGTATTAAAAAATCAAGATCTTTATGAAACAAAAATATCTAAATCCTCTAGCATCTGATAAATAAAGACAACTTATGCACCTGGATCCTTTCCAACCTTCGCCGGAGTAAGCATCAATCAAAGATTTCTCATAGCTTATCCGGTTCAGCAAATATCTCAGATGTTTCCTGACTCTTGAAAATTCATCATCTATGACTTTATTCCGTTGTCTCTTCTTTCTCTTCTTCCTTCTTTTGCCTTCAACATTACTTGGATTTGCAACACTATTACTTGATTCAAGAGTTGAAACATCATTACTTAATTTAGGATTTTTAGTCTTCTCCCCTGTCTTTGAGCGCAGAACTCTGTCACTGCCAATGGAAGATTTTGACACATATTTCTTCTTTCTTGATTTTGGATTTTGCTTATCCTTCGGTGCATTCTTAGATGGCTTTTCCGTCTTTTCAAGAATAGAATTTTGGGTCACATCTGCTGGAAGTGGTTCCATTTCTTTATCAATAGGAGGACTCTTGCTTGCATCTTCAAGGGGTAGTTCCAAATGTCCAGTAGGAGAATCCTGGGTCATAGCTTCAATACAAGGCCTTGATTGTTCAAAAACAAAAGAGCTGGGTGCTGCTTCAGCAGTTGTAACTTCATTATTATGAGCAGGTACAGAGTCAAGCCAATCTTTTTGTGTTTCTGGTTCCCCGTGTACACTTCCACACCCAAATTCATTGATCTCCTGTAATGTAGTCTGGTTAGAGTATGAAACTTTGTCAGTCTGACAAGTCTTTGACAGATCTTCAGGAGGCAGTCCTGCTTGTTCGTTAAGAGAAGTCCTGTCCACATTTTCACTAGATGACTGCAAGTGTTCATTGCTACCACAGATGGGTACTTGAATAATTGCTTGTAACTGTTTATTTTGTACATGATCTGAGGCAGAAGGATGCTTTTCTTCAGCTAGTTCACTAGATGAAGTTCCAAAACCACAATCATTTTTCTGTTCCAATGGCATTTTTCCAGAGCATGAAGTTTTATGGGTTGGACTATTCACACCCAGATCTTCACAAGGCATTTCCATTTGATCAATAAGAGAATTCTCGATCACGTTTCCAGAAAATGATTGCAGTTGGTCCTTCATAGTACAGAGAAACACTGCAGCTGTGGTTTGTAACGATTCATCTTGTTTATATCCAGAAATGGATTGATATCCCTGTTTTGCAAAAACATTTTCAGCTCCACTTTGACTACTCTTGCTCACGTCTTCAGAAGGCAGTCCCAATTGTTCAAGATGAGAATTCTCCGTCGCATTTTCAGATAATGACTGTGATTGTTCACCAGCATTGCAGAATTCCCGTAGCTCATTCTGGACAATGGTGCACCCAATGTTTTGTTTGGTTGGTTCACTACATTGACTTTCAGAACCAATTTCATGCATCTGTCCTGACGTACCTTCTTCTTGGCATTTTGTTGCATGACAGCTATCACATTCTGGAGGAATATCCAGTCGTGCAGTATCGGCCATATTACGTTGATAATAATATGCACAGATAAATATCAGTAACTCTGTCTGTTTGATACTCTGTGAAGAAATTGGTTGTATTTTTCTGAGGACTCAATCCCAAAAGAAAGAGTAGTAATGCTATTCAAATAACTAATCAGGATAATAACTGACCAACAACTCTTTCCACTCTGCTATCTGATCATATTTAACAAATATAAAATCTTCAACATACAATACGCCTCACCCCAAAATGACAGTGCAAATACGATTTCCAACCATGCAAACACTCTCGATGCTGTTGCATTGAATGACACCAGACGCCTGCAAGCAGGAGTAAAAAGATTATAAGATTGACAGGAAATAGTAGTGATGAGAGAGTTGGGCAGAACATAAAACTAGCCACGCAATGCAACACCATCCACACAGATCATGAGAACGAGAATTCCACTGAAACTCTGAAAATCTTGTATTTGTAGTAAAGATTACGCAACCTATTCTATTGTAGCCTTTGATCCATTGTCCTAAATTTTCTAGTGTGAACTTACTCGGCACCACAAATCTCGCCGAGAGTGTACATATGAAATGCATCTTGCCTATATCTAAATTTAACAGTTAAGATACAGGTTCGTATTGCCACTAATTACTATGGTCTGGTGGTATTCCTCTTCACTTGTAAGTGAGAGGTCTTAGGTTTGAATCTCGTGAATGGACCAAATTAGGTTGCCCATTGTGTGGCTTAGCCAAAATTCCCCTCCCCTCCCCTTAGCATAAAGTATATCATTGTACTAAAAAATAGATACAGGGTCGTATTTAAAGACAACATTGTTAGAGACAACTACTTATTAGAGAATAAAAATAAATAAATAAATGTTAACGTTCAAAAAATTCACGGAAAAAATGGTCTTAATGCTGAAATTAATAACACAAAAGTCAGCAGTAATGCCTGAACGCTTGCAATTAATTACATCAATTCGTAAATACTTCTGTCCAGCTACTATACTTTCTAAGTTTTAAGAACTAGCATCCTCAAACAAACCCATTTTTTAACAAACAAAAACTAAAAGAGACAAGCATAACAAGAAGCATTCTTTCTAGCTCTTAACTCTTAACCTCTGTTTGGTTGCCGAGAAACGCCGAGAAAGTACAAAGAAAAGAAAACTACTTCAACTTATCCGCAGCTGAGCTCACTTCTTCGCCACGGGAACTCAGCGAGTTGAGGCAACTTCTCCAACAATAATCAAAATTGGAGAAGAAGAGAAGAAGAAGAGGAACAACAACAACAAGGCCTAAGGCATGATGCTCTTTTCTCAGAAACCTAATTTTTTCAGAAAGAAAAAAAAAAAAAAAAAAGTAAAAATGTAAGTTAAGCTAAAAAGTTACCTGGTGAAATTAGTAGTTGACCCCGCTGGAGAGAGAGAAAGAGAGAGGGGGGGAGGAAGGGAGGAGGTTGGGATGGGGAGGGAAGGGAAACGGATCTGTGTTGTGTGGTTGTGTGCGGTCCCGATAGTTGTTGACACCGCCGAGGGGAAAGAAGCGGTTCCCACTAAACAAGTCCTATAAATCTGGGCCACCGTTGCGCGCTCCCTCTCTCTCTCTCTCTCTTGCGCTATTTTGTGCTTGCGGTGCGTGTTTTCGTGTACCGAGTGGGCTGGGCCTTGAGCAATAAAGAGTAGGTTTTGTTTTTCGTTTGGAGGTGGCGACTGACATGAACGTGATTGCTTTATTAGGCCCATTAGCAGGCCCAAGTATTTATATGGGCTTCTACCCCTTTCTACTCTACAAGCCCCTTTTTATGCAAGGAGCGAGATAAAGATGAAACACAATGGAAGCGGGAAATGACTTGACGCAGCTTTACGGATCTTGCGTATGGACGGGGTGTGGACTGTTAGATGAAAATTAAACAGCTGAAAACGAATCCATCATAATGAGTTTAGGGTGAAACCGGGTCATTAATGATCCGTCAATTAATTAAAATGGTACCATGCATGAATTCAAAATTTCTTGGAATTTAAACTGCTCCCCTCCTGACATCAACACTTACCGTCTTTAGTAAGTCTTGTCTTTATCCAAAAACACCTCTCCCGTGTTGCTCATACATCATTGTTGTCGAAAACATCCTTCCCATTCGAAAACTTGTTTTCCATTCCAAACCCAGTTATAGTTGGTCTATGCTTGTGTTGTCCGGCCTCATAGAAATTCTAGACAGTAATGAAGAAATCAAGGAACTTTGGTTGAAGGTTGTGCAGTTGGTTCCACAGAAATGATGTGTTTATCGCTTCATTCGAGCTGGGTTCAGAGTGCTTCTGCAATAACTGACGTCATATTTGATTCCACTAGTGAATTTCAAACTTATTGAGTTTTGAAAATGGAACCCTAGAATTAATTTTGTTATTTTTGTTAAGTAGTATAAATTAAGTTAGGTGTAAGGTTAACTATGCATGTTCGTTGATGTAATTAGCTGGAATTTGTGGATATAGGTGATTTTTTTTTAGAAATTTGGGTGGGTTATGAAGTTATGAAGCTATGTTGACAGGTTGAGTAGAGGTTGAGTCGTTATCTGTTGTTTTGGTAAAGTTGTAGTTTTGAGTAGAGATTTATTTTTGTATCTAAATTATTGTTAATTTTATGGTGGTAGAGATTGATTTTTGTATCTAAATTATTGTTAATTTTATGATAGGACTTGAAATTGCTTAAGTAATTATGCTCTATTTACAGTAAATGTTGTAGCTATGAAGCTTTGGTGACAGGTTGTTGTTAGGTTATGTGTTGTTTATTGTTGATGTGTGTGTATTGTTATGTGTACAAGATATGGCAACCTAGGGTGTTGAACAAGTAACCAGAGAAGAAGAAACGTATAAGGGAAAGGTTAACAACCTATCTCAAGCCCTTCATGTGTCAGGATTGATTAGGGAGAAGTTTAATGAGGCATAACTTGGTGCCTTTATGGCATTCTATTTGGCCACCGTTAGGGTGAGGATGAATTGGTCAATGAGTTGTCACTTCGTAGAGTGGAAAATCAAGGGGTTAAAGACCTAGAAAGGCTGACGTATTTAATAGGCTGTGAATTGAGCTGGTTCACAAAGCAGGACTTTTGCTTCATTACTGGGCTACGATGTGACGAACCCCATGACATAGAGGTTGAGCTATAAAGGATTAGGCTGCAAAGGGAGTATTTTCCGCAAAATTAGGGTTGGTAGGTGAAAGTAGGAAGGGGAGGAAAGAAAAGGGAAAAGGTAAAGCCAAGGTCGTCCCTAAGAAAGTCACCAAAAAAATATCTGTGACTTGTGGGGAGCTTGAAAGGGCATTTGAAGAGTGTAAAAACATGGACGATGCCTTCAAGCTAGGTTTGGTATACTTTGCTGAGGATGTGTTAATAGTGGCAAAGAACAATGTTGTTGTGAATCTAGACTACCTCGACCTCGTGGAAGATATGGATAGGTTCAATAGCTTTGCATAGGGTTCCATCTCCTTAGAACAACTTCATGACAACTTCTCGTTTGTTGCCTCAAGGAGAGATAGAGGTGGAGCTGACGGGGATGGTAAGGGAAATAAAGAGGAAGAAGATGAAAAAGTTAAGGGAACAAAGAGGGAGCAAAGGTCTGGATGGGGTTGCAAAGGATTTTCGTACACTTTTTAGGTAATATGTTTGATTTTATTGGTAATATTGTCTTTATTAATGTGATTGAGAATTCATTTATTGAGGAATACGTGCAGGTGTGGGCATACAAAAGAATTCCCTAACTTGAGAATCCCCTACATTACTGCAAGATGGTAAATTCAATAGATACATTGAAAATTTTGCGGTGGAAGACAACGAAGAAGTAGCCAATCCACGAGCAACTACAATTGTATATAACCTAAGAGCCGAGAGGTATAACTGTATTGCAAAACTTTTGAAGTTTACGAATGAAAGTGAATGTGAATATTGTATGTATGAGGAATGTATTTATGATGTGTGGCTTTAAATGGCAGGATGTGGGGATTAGAGAAATTGTTCCGACCGAAGCAGAGAAGAACAAAGAATATTATATGTGGGGAGATGATGCGGATGTTGTGATTCTTGAGAACCTGACTCCGGACACAAAAATGTTGTTGGTGAGTTAAAAATGTAGTTGAAGGAGTTGAAGGTGTCATTTGCGTAGTTGGCCTATAAGAAGGAGATATTAGACATAATTTGTTGAAGCACAGTGGAAGAGTTGTTGAAGGTGGTGGAGGAATTAAGTAGGGTGGTGAAGGAAAAACATGTGGAGGAGAATACCGAGGAAGAAGAAGAAGGAAAAAAAGATGTGGAGAACAAGTTGAAGAGGAAGGAGAAGATGAAGAAGAAGAAGATAAAGAGGGAAAATATAAAGAGGCAAAAGAAGAGGAATGGGATAAAAAGGAGGAAAAAGAAGAAGATGATGGTAGTCAAATTCGTGGTAATGTACAAACTATTGTGGAAGAAGAAGAAGATAAAGATGAAAAAAATGGTTTAGCATGAGAGGAAGAAAAACCAGTGGGTGAAAAGGGGAATCATGAGGAGGAATTAAGGGATGAAGGCAAAAGAAGGAAGGGGATGGCGAGGGATAAAAAAGGAATGAAGTAATAGGAGCTATAGAGGAAGAGGGTTATGAGTTTGTATGGACGGTTGATTAGCCAGTTCCTTAAATGTATGCGCGAAGATGGTTTGGTTGGAGAATAGGCACCATAGGAGAGTGAAGATATCAAAATTTCAGATGATGACAATGAGGTGGTCATATACACACTCGAGGGCCAACATGTCGGAACCAAGAGGAAGGTCATGTGCACAAGGGCAACGTCAAAGTCTGTGCGAACCAAAATGGGGCAGAAAAAGAAGATGAAAGTGGTTCGCCATACCATTTGATCTTTGAAGTCACAAAGTGCCAAAAAATTCATGTCGGTCAGCCCAAGAAAGATGTTGTGCAGAGAAGTGTTAATCAAAGCCATGGATGCAAAATGTGTGGTTGGGGTGATGCAATGTTTCCATCACTTAAATAAGTTGAAGGAGAAAGACAAGAAGTTACTCATTAACGTTATGATTTTATGTATGCTTGAAAAAAATTTGATGAAATGAATACAATGATGAGAATAATTTTTTATTTACATTCTTAGTCTGATTGCCCAGTGGAAATTCATGAAGGTTGGACACATTGATTTCTGAAGGCGACTTCTAAACCAGCAAGACTAGCTGTTAACAAACGCATGTGACTAAACCCTATGTGTTACGTAGTGATATAAATGTGTTGTATATTGCAACACGTTCACTTCCAGTTCTATCTCCTATGGAAGCATGAGCACAAGGCTTAGAGAATTCAGAAAGTGGTGACCACCAACACAACGAATTGGTTAAGTGTGTTTCCGGTTTGAAAAGTTTGGCAATTGTGATGTTGAGTGTTTTTCGGATCGATGAAGTTTTATTTATTTATTTATATTTGTTTTACACTTTGTGGATAGTTCTTCTGACAATGAAGCTACGACGAAAGGAATGCTGAATTGAAAAGTATAGGGTGGAAAATGGTTGCGTCCAAACAATTTGAGCCAGTTCTGTACAAAACAGTGATAGGGAAGGGGGTGAAGTTAGGTGCATCATAGGTGGATGATGTGGATAGGGTGTACATGTCTCTCAACCTTGATCACCACTGGGTGGCAATAGAGTTGACTCTTAAAGATGGAAGAATATATGTGTATGACTCAATAAAGACGACCACCCACACGCAATAAACGACTACAAAATTGGCTCTCATCGCTCACTTTTGCTAGATGTCCTCCTTAGCCTGTCAAGAAAGGTGAAGAATGGACCTTGGCCGATCAATGTAAGTCCAAGGTCCCTACAATAGGAGAAACGGGCGAGTTAAAATTAGTTAAAATTTCATTGATTTGTTATTGAGTTAAATTATTTAATTGTTTCTAAAACTGGTTGAATTGTTGTATTGCACATAAGGATTGCAGTATTTTCACCTTCAAAGTGATTGAGTTGTTGTCCACCAGCCTTCTTTTGGATGTAATTATGCCATCCAAGATCTTTGCATTCCGACTCAAAATAGCAATTGACATGTTGCACGGGGTTCACAATGTGTAGAGTCAGTTAAAATTAAGAATTTTAGTGTAGTGGTAGTGCAGGGAGATAACGTGATGAACAATGTTAGTCTAGAAATAAAATGTTTTATTGTTGATATGTTGTGATGGAGATCTTTTCCATTAGTTCACAAGTTTGTAATTTTATGGGATGAATTTAATGTATTGGGCAACTGCGTGATGACTTGTTACTTGTTTTGGATGACTTAAGTAGCATTCCTCGCAATTTTATATGTTGAATGAATATTTGTGAGAATTTATGAAACCAACTATTATGCTAAATAAATGTTTGTGATAGTTTATCCAACAAACCCTTATTTCTTAATATTCTTCCAAATTGGTACTTGTATAATGAATGAATGTATGTGGCAAGTTATGAAACAAGCCATATTGTTGATTGGTCGTTTTTGAAACCTACCCTAATGTTAATGATATTACATTTTCAGTTATCGCTGTGATTAATGCGTAAATGACATTTATTTCTCTAACCCAACCAATGAGGATTATGATAGTCTCTTTCACAGATATTTCTTGTGACCAAATAAAGACGTATATTAGTGAAAGAAGCAAATATATTAATTAAAGCTAATGAGTTCGTACATCGATTGTTAAACTCCCAACATTGAAACAAATTTTCACAAAAGATGAACAAAGATTAAAGAACCTATGAATTGCAAATTATAGCTAATAGTTAAAACATGAAACATAAATTAAAACGTGTTAAACATGAAATTAAACCATAAAGTACAATAACATATTTTAAACATGAAATTAAACCATAGAGACGCTTGGGATCACATTCTCTATGTCATGATCATGGTCATATGGCAATGTGGATTTTCAGAATGATCGAAACGATTGTGAATATTGTTTTCTCTAATTTGGCTATAAATTTGTGAAAAAAAATGAAATAATTTGTTCATAAATAGGATGTGAAAAAAATAATAGAAACCCTCGTATGGATAAAGGCTACAACTTTTGTGAAGGACAGAAGTCCAAACCTTGTAGAAGAACCTGTAACAGCCAATACTAACCGTCAAATTATTGTTTACGTTTATGACTTGATTGGTCATCGTTGTTACGGTTTTGTAGGTAATTATTTTCCCAAATTTTAATGTTTTGGTTGAATGCGAGAGGAATACTTTAGATCGTTGACTTCCCGTTTGAAATTTTATGGGTTAGCCAAATATTGGTTGATGTTTTATACGTTTTAGAAATTTAGTGAACATCAAGCAATTTTTTAACAAACTACAACTTTCCGAATGAGATGTCAATGATCTAAACTGTTCATATTTTTTTTAGTCTAGTAAAAGATGATACTTTGAAAATAACCCAAAAAATCTTTGCGGCGATGCCCTATCAAAGCCTATGCGTAAACAACAATCCAACGGTTAGTATTGGCCATTACAGATTCTACATTATGGGTATAGATTTTGGACTTCCGTCCATCATGAAAGTTGTAGGATGCGTTTCTATTATTTTATTTCACATTTTTCCCATTTATGAAAAAAATTATTTCATTTTTTACAAATTTATGGCCAATCTAGTGAAAACAGTATTCACGACCGTTTTGATCGTTCCAAAAATCCACATCGCCATATGACCATGACCATGACGTAGAGAGTGTGAGCCCGAGCGTCTCCATAATATTTTTTTTTTTTGATTTTTAGCATTATCATTGTATTGTTATTATTATATTACTATTATTACTATTATTAATATTATTACTATTAGTATTATTATTATTATTATTACTACTACTATTAGTATTATTATTATTATTATTACTACTACTATTAGTATTATTACTACTACTACTACTACTACTACTACTACTACTACCACTACTACCACTACTACCACTACTACCACTACTACCACTACTACCACTACTACCACTACTACCACTACTACCACTAC